>ML342287.1:33882-92350 GCA_005239505.1 Nicotiana paniculata | reverse complement strand
CACCTTGTTGGTGTCCGAGCACACGGTATGAAATTCTTGCTTGAGCATATGTGAATTGATTGTTCTGCTGTGTCGAGGTGTAAGATTTCATGCTCTGATTTTCTTAGTCAATTACCATGCTAATTGTGATTGTGAAGGTTGATTCTTTGTGCTTATCCTATCATGTGTAAGGTTTGCTAAATGTTCGAATATGTCAATATGGCAGTATGTGCTACTAAATGCAAGAATGTTAACGTACTCTAATGTGGGAAGGTATCTATTGCTAAGGGCCGAGTGTGGAAAATGATGAAAAGAAACTGTGGATTGATTTAATTGAGTTAAATAGTGATGGCAACACCATATGCGAATTATTGTTGGTAAGGATTATTGTGCCTTGACTTCATATAGTTGTTGGTTGATATGAACTTATGTTCTTGAGGATGAAGATCCATGTGATATAATTGTTGGTTATTGTTGCTATCAAATATGATTGTACGGTGGGTCGGGTTACGCGCCGCAACACGAAGTAATAAGGGTGGAGAGGTAATAAGGGTGGGATGTGATTGTACGGTGGGATCGGGTTACGCGCCGGTGGAGAGGTAATAAGGGTGAAATGTGAATGTACGATGGGATCGGGTTGCGCGCCGTAACAGATGAATAATTTAAATGAGTAACTGTGGAATCTTCATTTGTAACTTTCTGTATATCTGTGTGGTACTTGTGTGATTATCCTGATTGTCTTTCAATTGTGTACTATTTGATTATACTTGGAATAAACTTTGTTCATACATACTAGTACTATTCAACGGTAAAACATCCTTTTTGCCGGGGCGCTACATCTTTTATATGGATGTAGGCGGTTCCACAGCAGGTAGCTCAGACCGCCGATAGTGATGTTTCCCCTTCATACCTTCGGCAGATTAGTCTATATCATCTTTTTTGTATATGTTATGTGTTTTAAGGTATAGCCGGGGCCTTGTTGCCGACAAGTATTGTGTAAACCCTTAGAAATCTTAGAGGCTCCGTAGACATTATGTGGGTTGTACATATATGTATTTTGGGGCAGTAATTGTGTTTACTAGTAGTCGTGGTCCAAATCAAAATTATTGTATATTTTGTGATTACCAAATGTTGAAATGATAAAGGATGAAGTGTACTCAAATAGTAAATTCATGCTTAAGCTCTAAATTGTTATTTGATGTGGAATAATGTATATTGTAAAAACGGGGTAACGGGTTGGGCAGGAAAGGCAATCCAGGTCCGCTTGACCTAGATCATCTGGTTAGGCGCCGGTCTCGTTCCTCGGTTTTGGGGCGTGACACTGTTCTTCGAGTTTCTAGATTTGTATTTTGTACTCCCCGGTACGATTCCAAAAGTTTAGCAACCATGATTTGTAGTATTCTTATATAATGAGTTCCTCATACCATTCTTCAAGACCACGTTGATTTTTGTCTTACAAATGGTGAGGATAAAAAATGAATATTAGTGAACATGGTTTAAATAATCTATTAACCAGTATAAATTTCAATATTATTAACTCACAACTTGTTTCCACATCCAACATTTGCGCCCTAGATTGTAAGTTGACCAACATGGATTCACAATCGCGCATTTTCCATAATAACACCTACGTACGTCATTGCGCCCAGATATATCGTATTACTTGAACTTGAAAGTTATGGAAAACGTATTCTTTGTCTTGTTAAGCAGCGATGATCTGCAAAGAATAATGTAAATTGCGTAGGATTTTAATAGGTTAGAATGAGTGATTTAGGTTGCATAACACATATTGTTGATGTGCTATGTTTCAGTACATAGGATTCTTTACGGAACAAGTGCGAGCAGGCTTTTTAAGGTAGACAAGACAAGAAACATAACACATTTTGTTGATGCACTATGTTTCACGTACAAAGTGTTCTTTACGGTAGAAGTGTGTGCAGGTTTTATCAGGTTGACAAGACAAGACACATAACACATATTGTGGATGCACTATGTTTTACATACAAAGGATTCTTTTAACGGTATAAGTGCGTGTATGATTTTTCAGATCCACAAGACCAGGCGCATAACATATGTTGTTCATGCCCCATGTTGAAATACCTCATATTTAGTTCTTTTTAAGTTGAACCAAATTTTCATTTATTCATGAAACAATTGTTTCATAAATGCCACTTACATTAATAAATGGTTTAAGAATAGGCGTGAAGGTAGTTCAAAATATCCACATGTAACACGTCATAAAACTATCGATCCCTAGCTTGAAAAAAATATGCTAGGTTGCTATACTGATTTGGTGGATGACAGGTGGTATGGTGTTTTACGTCCATTAGAAAAGAAGCCAATCAATATAGATATTGAACTCAAAATTGCAAGGCACATTATTGAGGGGGAAGCTCATTTTACAAATCCTGAAGGTATGCGAATTTGGGGTGAAAAACTACAATAGGTTCCCCTATACTCAAAAATGTGTGATTATGAAGTATTATTCCATTGGCATGGGCTAGTAGTACCACAAGCATTTTATGCAACGTTCCAAACAAACACACACTGATGAACCAGAAGTTATTCTACATTTGATGAAGAAGATATTATATATAGAAAAGGCAGTAGTCGTACATCATGCACTGAATGATCTTAACTACTCCAAGGAACGGAGGATCAACATTGGAATTTATTAGAGAATGAAATATTGCATAGATACCTTGATTATCCTGTATTCCCAACAGTTGTGGAGTGGGAGGGACTACCAAAATTTCTACCTCAGACGTTGGACATAGGAGTATCATATTGTTGTAGAAATCAAGCAAGTGGTTTTATTGATGATAACGATGAAATACGAGAAATATGTGTCAACTAGAGCCTAGATTATGATACCCTCAGTCTAGACGGATGCGAACAAGACGTAAACGAAAAAGATGGAGACGATCACAATAAAGAGACCGATGAAAGTAACGATAAAATAGTGCCCGACAGTGACGATAATCGCGAATGCAAGTCGTTGTTATTTCTTCAAGTTAATTTTAAGTATTGTATTGAATCTTCAATGCTAAATATCAATTAAATTTAAGACTATTGGAAATATAATTTTATTTCAATAATATTGCAAGAACACACCATTACAGAACACTTAATACAACTACATATACTACTACAAAAAACTACATTTATGCTTGAAAATTGCCAACACTTAATGAACTGCCACCAGGAGCCGAATTGCCACTTCTTCCCAAACTAACCGTAGGACATTTACAGTGGTCATGTCCTATTTGGGAACATATATCACATTTATGCGCATATATGGTATCACTAAAATCTATTTAGTTCCATATCTGCACTCTTTTTTGCACTTGCCAGCAACATACAAAATCCTTGCTACACATCATTTTAAATCGTTCTGACAGCCAATAATGCTCTTAACCCAATGATTGGAGGTGGCCTCTATAGGTGTTGCATATGCAGAGACACTATATTCTTTATCAACATACCTCGTCACTGCAAACCCAGCATGTTAAAAGCACTTCATGGCATGTGAGCATGGAAAATGATAAATCGACCATTTCTTACATGAACATAATCGCCTAGATTTATTGATGGTGTGTGTAATATTATCGCGATTTTGATGCAAATCGGTGCGAACTTCAAAAAAAGTTCGATCGTTGCAATATTGAAAATGTGTATGCCACTGTGCCCGCTTCCTATATTTCTCAAATCACTTCATTGATTGAGACATAAACTGAACACCCCTCTCCAACAAGTATGACGCACTGCAGGATTTTTCAACAAACCTCTCTTCCAGCTGCTTGAATGACATCCGCACCATGGCAGTGACAAGCATTCTGCGGGCAGACTTCAATAACCCGTTGAAAAACTATGACATATTCGTAGTCAAAATTCACCATCTCTTGCCACCATCCTTATGCAAACTCAACTTATCAAGATCATGTCTCATCAACCAACGATATGCTTCTTCGTCTTCCTATATAATCAATTCAATTCGCATCCTAAATTTATACTCTTGATGATATGTTGCAGCCATTCACATTAAATCATGTACGCTCTTGTTCGGATGAGCCCACTAGAAGTTGGCCTTCAAGGGCCTACCATAGTAAGGGTTGTAGGCGTACGACTCAATCCATGTATCCAAAGTCTGCACAGACACTGAAAATCCCACCATGTATTAAACAAATAATTGAATGTTGTCTCACAACATGCTGCTTCACGTGGTTTAAAAATCATGTCCAAGTCTATTGACTTTCATTAGCACAAATAGAAAATGCGAGGGGAGATATGCTTCCATTAGCATCTATTGCAACGACAATCAACATCTTTATATCATACTTTCCATAAACATGTGTCTCGTCTATGGAGATTACCGGCCGACATTGAGCAAAACCATCAATGGATTGTTAAATGCCCAGAACACATATTTGAATATGTATTATGGTATGTTAGGACATTGATCAAGCTCTCTTTAAACAATAGTCCCGGGATTAAAGTGTTGCAAAGCAGCCATGTACTAGTAGAGCGGCAAATGACTTATCCAAATTGCCATAAACAATCTCAAACGCACGTTGACGCCCGAGAAATGCCTTTGTTTTGGTAATGGTACACACATATACCTGCGTAACTGATGTTATACACTCTTTCACCTTGTACCTTCTAGACGATTCAATGTGTGGAATCAAGACAAGGGAAATCCATCAACATTCAAGTTAAATGATTCCCATTGAATGTGTTCATTTCATAACTGTGCTTGCCTATGTATTTTCCCACCATCCACGTATTAGTTTTCAACTTTCTCGCACGCAGCATCCACTTACAACCTTGATCCCATCTACGATAAACAACCTTATATATTTTCTTAGATGGCTCAACAACCTCAATCTCACGACGGTTTTTCATGCTATAAATTTGCACTGCCCTGCTAAGGCGCGACTTGTCAGCAAAAAGCATATTCTTATAAAGCTCTGTTGGTCTAGATTCATCCCACATTGTTGCACGAATTTCATCAAGATCCCTTATGAGGGCATCCACATAAGGCATATGGAGTAAGTGATCAATGTAAGGAATCTCCCTTGAATGAAAGGGCACATGGGAGTCGTACACTGCGGGTATAATGGTAAGTGGAGTCTGTATATATAGAGCATGCTCAGTTGTGGAATCATGCTCCCTCGTCAAATCAGGTTGCTCATTCTCATTCTCATCAACAACTTATGGTTCTTCATCAGTGTCCCTCGCATCATGGAAAGTATCATCTCCAGACTCATCAACGTTGTTGTCATAATCACTATCATCTTTATCACGCTGTGCATCTATAAGATCCTTATTCAATATATCGCCATTGCGCAACTAAGCTAGGACATGACCGTCATGTTGATCGTTTTCACTACACAACCAAAAATAATGATCAGTTTCCCAAAGTCATCAACATAATATATTAACTTTATCTCTTATATTATAATTCATAATCTGTAGATAGCTCATGATATACATTATCAAATTCTTGATGACTCTTGGATGGACCAGCATGATCCACACCGCCAAAATTAGGATATTCTAACTATTGGTTAGTTCATAACTTGTAAAATTAACATCAAGCTGGTACCCACTTTATATTGAACAATCATACTATAACAAGGAAAATTGAAAACCACTCGACATGTAAATTATGTAAACTTGGTGACGCTCTATGCAGCTGCATTGGGAGAAATTATGTCTCCGCTCCTCATTCGCTCGTGGAGATAAGTTTAGATCTTGTCAAACTCTTTATATAAAACACCACCAGATGATTGAGGGTTATCCATATTTTGGGAAAAATCAATATTGTTGAAGTCTTCAGGCTTGACGTACATTTCCAGCATTTTTAACACAAGAACATCTCGGTGTTCATCTTGAGTCCTCAAAAAATCTTGCAGAGTTTCATCGCCTTCGAATTTAAACTCAACATAACTGATCCAACTTTACCCAAGCATCCTCAAACAAAATAAATGATTGGCACCACGTGGCTCTCTCCAACTTTACCCAACTAGTGCTTCACCCGGTGACCAATGAATTGGAATACTTCATAGTTCTTGTTCTTCAAATCTAATGCACCGAAGGGAGTCACACCAACAATTTGAAATGGACCACTTCACTTGTACTTGAGCTTCTCGAGAAACATCCTCAATATTGAGTTAAACAATAATAAAAATATCACCGGCCTTGATTTCTTTGATCCAAATGCACTTGTCATGAAGATATTTTATCTTTTGTTTGTACAAGGACGAAATCTCGTATGCATGGTACCTGAACTCATCTAACTATCCAATCGGCCACCGTTCTTGTGGGAATAAACTCATTATTATCATTGGTAACAGTAATGACATGGAAAATCCTTTTTGGACGAATTGGAATCGTAAAAATTGCATGGGGATATTTAGTCGCCTCTTTTTAACGTAAAAATTGCATGGGCCGCCTATTTGGTTGCCTCTTTTTAACTTATACCCGTTTTACTTTTCCATTTGCATCCGTACCCATTTTTTTGTTACAAGCATTTTAAAAAGACAATTTTGCCCTTCTTTAATAAAAGGTAGACTGCATGACAAAACGTCAACATGGTTTGGTATGAAGTTTTAGCAAATGAACTAAATAACTTCAGCATGCATTAGAAAAAACTCATAAGAAAATTACATACTGCAAGACAAAAACTTAAGCATGTTTAGTCTGAAGTTTTAGCAAATGAACTAAAAAACTTCAACTTGTTTAGACTAATGTTTCGGATAAAACTCATGATAAAACTATAGACTGCAAAATAAAACTCCAACATGTTTTGGTTTGATGTTTTAACAAATGAACTAAATAAATTCAACATGCATTAGCAAAAACACATTAGAAAATTACATACTGCAAGACAAAAACTTAAGCATGTTTTAGTTTAAGGTTTTAGCAAATGAACAAAAAAACTTAAGTATGTTTAGTCTGAAGTTTTAGTAAATGAACTAAAAAACTTAAGCATGTGTAGTCTAAAGTTTTAGCAATTGAACTAAACAACTTCAGCTTGCATTAGCAAAAGCTCATTAGAAAATTACATACTGCAGGACAAAAACATAAGCATGTTTAGTCTGAAGTTTTAGCAAATGAACTAAAACACTTAAGCATGTTTAGTCTGAAATTTTTGCAAATGAACTAAAAAACTTAAGCATGTTTAGTCTGAAGTTTTAGTAAATGAACTAAATAATTTCAGTATGTGTAGACTGAAGTTTCGGATAAAACTCATAACAAAGTTGTAGATTG
The DNA here is from genome assembly GCA_005239505.1 of Nicotiana paniculata. Taxonomy (NCBI): domain Eukaryota; kingdom Viridiplantae; phylum Streptophyta; class Magnoliopsida; order Solanales; family Solanaceae; genus Nicotiana; species Nicotiana paniculata. Next base: position 85,099 of record ML342287.1, on the reverse strand, counting down.
AATAAATAACTTCATAATACATTAGCATGAAGTTTTAGCTTCAATGTGAAATAACTTCATGATTAGCATGAAATTTTAGCTTCAATATGAAACAACATTGTTTACCTTGAAAATGGTAATTACAATTATACTTGATTATATGGTTCTAAAAATACGTGATCTATTTTAATACCGGTTATTTAGGCAATAGACGCTGAGTATGATGCGAGAAAAATGAAATAAGAGCGAAAGGAACGAGATTACGCAACCAGGTATCGAAGAGACCAATCTCGAGGGTGGTCGGAAAGGCGTAGAGGTCGAGTTTTAGAAGCTTGACTAGGGGCTATCTATAACAATGCAACAATTGTTGGAGGCCTTAAGAATGGCCTATTTATGATCAATAACAAGTAATAAATGAAGAATAATTCAAGAACACAGTAAATGAGAAGCAATAAATTAATGAAGCAATTGTTGAGAATGTTTTAGTTAGAGAGCAGAGGATGTTCTTGTTCTTATATTCAATATCATGTGTGTTACAAAGTGAAAAGGGCCCCCTTTATATATGAGGGGAATCCCAACATAGTACATGTGTAATTAATGCAAAGAGATATGGCTGGTACAGTCATTTAATGCCACAGTATGAGCTTGTACTATTTTGTGTATTTTGTCAGCTTTAGCCACGTGCGCCATGCAGATTTCCCACCTTTTCACGTCGACCTTCGATTTGTACTACCTTGAGGTCGAGGACCTTCGATGTGCCCCTCGATGCTGAATCTCGAGCCTTCGAGCCTTCGAGCCTTCGAGCCTTCTAAGTGTCGAAATGAACGTAAAACCGCGCTCTCCGATTTAGCCGTATACAGATAGTCCCTGCGTTTCTTAGAGTGAAGAGATAAGAAACGGTCTTGACCTTTCGCCTCTTCGACACTCCTATTATGACGTCAGTCCCTTCAGAGCATTAAATGACGTCATAGGTTCGACTCTTCCGCTTCAGGCATGCCCAAAGGGCCTCTATAAATACTATAATCACTTACCTTTTCATAGTTTTGCATCTTCTTCATCTTCTCCAAACCTTAAAATTTAAACTAAGTGTTTTCCATTCTCATCTTCTGCCCGTGCACGTTTTTTCGTCTTCTTACTTCAAAAATCGATAGTTATCATGGCAAAAACTTCCAAAAAAAGGAGGGAGTTGCTTCTTCATCACGCCCATCTAAGGGCAAGTCAAAAATCCCTCCTACCATCGAGCAATGCATCCCTAGCCCTTTCGACACCATTTCTGACTTTACAATAGAAAAAACCCCTTCTACACAGGGTCGATGCGAGCCCATGTCCCGATACATAAGTGTAGTATCAAATATAGAGAGGGTTAAACTTGACTGCCACTGGGAGGAGGTAGCCCGAGTAGAGATCCTACGGCTGACAAAAGCATAGTCACGCACAAGGCTGGTTTTCTCAGTATATACATATATCCCTTCACCTTAGGCCCCGTCGATTCTTCTTCTCCACTGGTTGACCCGGTGATTCTTGATTTTTGCCATCCATACGGAGTGACACTCGGTCATACCTATCCTTATTTTTGGAGGATTGTATATATGTTTCGTCATATTACCAACATGGTCGAGGGAATGACCTTCACCCTCAACCATTTGATCAGATTGTATAGCCCTCGACTCTTCTGTGGGTGCCTTATTAAATTACACCGTCGATCCACCAAGGTGTTCCTCGCCTGCATCGATGAGGATAGAGATCGGGGATGGATGAGCTGATTCATTAGAATCAAAACCTCGGACATCATCCCCGCTGATAGAATTCCATTCCCGGAGGAGTGGAATATGAAACGTAAAGTACCCCTGAACTGAGCATGCCTTGCTGTCTCTTTCTCTTTTGACTGATTTTCTTTTAATCGTGCAGCCACTGTTTGGTTTCCCGACGCGGTTCAAGACCTTTCGGGGTGGATCAAACATTTAGACTCCGCTTTCCCATACAACAAATGCATATGGTGTAAGGCCAAAACACAATGGCAGGCTAAAAACCATGGTATGCTCTTGTTGCTAATGATTTTACATTCTTCCTAAGAAATTTTGATGGTGATGTTTTTTTACATAATACGTTTGTGCAGGCCTTGGCGAAGGCGTTTTGATGAGGCTGCCCCCACCTGGTGAGGAAGAGGCCCCGAAGGCCACCAAAGATAAGAAAAGGAAGAAAGAGGCCTCGGCGGAAACTCTGAAATGAAAAAGGCCAAAGGCACGGAAGCCTAGGACCGACGCCACGGTCTTGTCTTCAACGACCGCTGAGAGCCTGCAGGCCGAGGAAGAGAGCGATCATGCCCCTTTGGTAAAAAGGGAAAAATGAAGCGCCGAGGCTTCGAGGGCTGTTGAGCGGTTAGAGGCGGCCGATGCGGACCCGTCGTTCGTAGAGGAGACCCTTAAGGAGGGTTTGGACGCAGTACCCGATACGCTCATCGGACATGGCACAGTCCATGTTGAGGAGCTCGGGGGATCACTACTGGAGCTTTCCCAGGTCGGGAAGAAGCCTCGATGGAGGCTAACATCGGTTGTGGGCTTCGCTCGGGCCCGTCATATTCTCTAGGGGAGATACATGATGCTCAAGTTAGGGATGTTCCCGATCCGATCCTCTCGTGGAGTGGATGATGCATTTAAAGACTTCTTTGAAGGGGTAGATGAAGAGACCGACGTTGATGCTCCAGTTGCTCTCGAGGAAGCCGAGAGGCTCCAAAAGCAGGTGACATTTGAGTAATAATATGTTATTCTTTGATTTTCTATTCTTGTTTTCTGATTTCCCTTCTCTATGTTGCAGGTCAAGAAGATACATGATCAAGCCTTCTCCAAGATGCAAGATGAGTTGACTCATCGTGGAGAGGAGCTTGAGAAGCTTATGGCGGAGTCAGTCGAGCTGGAGGCTTCGTGCGCTCGAAGAAGGAGGAATTGGCCAACCTTCGGGAAAGCTCTGAGAGAGCACTTCGGGAGAGGGCCGATTTTCCCGAGCAGGTATGTCGGTACCCACATTATTATCTTTTAGTTGTAATGCTTGGTGTTGATTGACTTACTTTCTGCTTTTCAGATTACACAGAAGGACGCCCTGGTGGATCGGCTTTGAGAGGAGGTTGCGGCCAAGGATGCTAAAGTCCTGGAGCTGGCTCGGCAAAATGATATCGCGGCTTCGGAGAGGGAGCTGCTTCGGGGGAAGCTATCCTCGGCTCAAGACCTTCTCCAAGGTGCTCAGGAGGAGGTTGCTTCACTATCAGCGGCCAAGGCTGAGGCCAGTGAATATGTATCCTAGTATAATAGGGATGTCGCTGCTGCGAATGATCGGGCAAGGGAGATATCCGAGAAGGCTGAGCTGAAGCTGGCTCAGGCAGTTGCCTATGCCAGTGCACAAGCCAGGAGGCAAGCCCTCGAGGAAGTGAGCATTAAAGGTGTCGATCTCTCTGCCGAGATCGAATATGCTAGGACCCTAGAGGAGGAATTGACAATGCCTAGTACATCAGGCGAGGGCTCTGAAAACAGCTCGGACAGCGATGGAGGCGAAGAGTAGTTTTTTAACGACCCGACCGGTCATTTTGAGCTCTAGTGCATCGTTCAGCGGTTTGAAGTCGTGAGCAACTCTATTTCAGGTATTATGACCCGTAGGCATGGTCGAAATTGAATTTCGGGAAGTTTAGAGTTGATTTGGAAAGAAAATTCTCATTTCAAAAGCCTTAGGTTGGAAGAATCAACTAAGATTGGAACTTTGAGTAAACGACCTCAGAATCAAGATTTGAAGGTTCCTGCAGGTTTGTATGATGATTTCGGACTTGGGCATATGTCTGGATCGGGTTTTGGATAACCCGAGAGCGTTTCAGTGCATATTGTGGAAGTTAGTATTTTAGAAGAATTTCATAAATTTGGGCTTGAAGTGTATTTCAGAGTTATTGATGTCCGTTTGGGATTCTGAGTCTGGGAATAGCTTCATATTGTGATTCTGGAGTTGGGAGCTCGATCGGAAGTGAATTTGGATGTCCGTAGCTCATTTTGAAGTCATTTGGCTAAAGATAGAAATTTGAAGATTTTTGAGAAATCCGACCGGAAGTGGAAATCTTGATATCGAGGTCAGAATGCAATTTTGGAAGCTAGGAAAGGTCCGTAATGTTGAAAATGACTTGTGCGCAAAATTTGAGGTCAATCGGACGTGATTTGATAGGTTTTGGCCGCAGGTGTGGCTAAGGGCGCCGCAGGTGCGAAATTTGCGCTGGAGCCAAGGAGGCCGCAGGTGCGGGAGATTTGGGCGCACCTGCGGAAGCACATGTGTGATAAGGGGGCCGCATGTGCGGAAATCGGCCTGGGCAGAATGTTTTAAACAAGGATTCTTGGTTCATTTTCTTCATTTCTTCTTTGGCTTAGGCGATCTTGGGAGACATCAAAGAGAGGAATCCTTCATGCAATGTCAAGGTAAGTAACTTCATGCTTCTAAGTTAAATACAAGATTATTACATAGATTCGGTACGGGAAATTGAGAAAAATTTGGAAAATCTTAAAGAAACCTAGAAAATGGTAATTTGGAGTTTTAGCCACGAATTGAGCATGAATATTTGAGTAAATTGTATATTTGAGTTAGTAACGCTATGGGTAGTATATATCTTCGAGAAATTTCGGATTTCCGGGCATGTGGGCCTGATGGCATTTTTGTCATTTCACTGAGCGGAGTTGGGGCATTATATAATTTGGAATTGTTGCAAGTATTAGAATATATTTTCATTGGTTTGTCGTTGTTTGGATAGTTCTGGGGCGATCTGCGTCCGTTGGAGTGTCGTAAGGGCTTGGAAGACGGTATTGGGATTTCGGAGCGAGGTAAGTCTCATTTCTAACTTTGTGAGGGGGAATTGTCCCCCTAGGTGAATTAATTAAGTATGTGTGATTATCTTCGGGGGCTACGTATGCACGAGGTGATGGGAGTCCGTGCGTAGCTACTATTATGCCATGTTCGGGTAGCCTAGGACCCACTAGCATGCCTTACCGTTGTACCTTTGATCTTGTTTGTGATATTAGACTGCTAATATAATCGAAATTATAATTTAATGACTAAGGAAGATTTGAGTTTATTTTCTAAATCATCTAAAAAGAGAATTTATTTCCTTCGTGGCAAGTGAATTTCGAAAAAGTGATTTAAATACTATTTGTGGTTTTTAAAAAAAAAATCGGTCATTTATTTGAGTATTTGTGTTCCCGACGTATTCGGGGTGGATTGTTGACTGTGCATGTCTGCATGTGACCGCTTCACAACTTACATTCCGCGAGCGGAGTGTTATTTCCCCTACTCTCATGGGAGCGGGCCGTACGCCATGGCGGATTTAAAATTCAGTTTTGGTACGGGCCGTTCGATCCTCGGCAGTGCATAGACATGATTATTATATTGAGAGGTGCACTTATAGGACGGGCCATTTGATCCTCGGCAGTGCATAGAGGGGATTATTATATTGAGAGATGCACTTTTGGTACGGTCGTTCGATCCTCAGCAGTGCATAGACATGAGTATTTTATTGAGAGGTGCACTTTGGTACGGGCCGTTCGATCCTCGGCAGTGCACAGAGTTGATTATTATGATGGCTCAGGCCGGTTGTCCTTATCTCGTATGCTTATGCTAACTTGTTAAATGTTTTTTACATGGATTTTAACAAAGTGACAAGGTTAATTGGGGGAAAACAAAGAGGAAATTGTTTACTTAAAATATTCGGGGAAGAATGAGGAAGTGGTAACTGATCGTATATTTCCATGTTTATTTGGATTTCAGTTTCTTATATATATGCTGCTTTACTACCTTTACATGCCTATCGTGTTCATTTTTTACAGTTAATTAATTTGCTAGCCCTTAGTGAGTGTCTAATTCGACCTCTCGTCACTACCTTTCTGAGGTTAGGCGGGCGACTTACTGAGTATACGTTGTTTTTGTACTCATGTTACTCTTGTTGCGCATTTTATTGCACATGTACTTTCATAGCAATGTAGAGGATTTCGGAGACTTAGACGAGCTGCATCATCCGGAGGCGATCTACAGCTGACAGAGTCTCCCTCGTTCTGTAATCGTTTTCAATTTAAATTTCCTAGTCCAATTTGTATTTTGGACAGGCTTTGTGATGTTTGTATAAATTCTTAGAAATTGCTCATGTACTTGTGACACCGGGTTTTGGGGTATGTTGGGATATATATGCTAAAGTGTAGTATAAAGTGAAAGGAAATGCTTAAATGTTAAAACAGGAAAATTATTTTGATTGATTAATGATTGGCTTGCCTGACAATGATGTCCAGCGCCATCACGGCCTTAGGGATTTTGGGTCGTGACAAAATGGTATCAAAGCGCTAGGTTCCCGTAGGTCTCATGAGTTATGAGCAAGTCTAGTAGAGTCTAGCGGATCGGTAAGGAGACGTCTGTACTTATCTTTGAGAGGCTATAGGGCTATTAGGAGTACTTCCCTTCTTGATTCCTCATCGTGCAATTCGATTCCCTTAAGGCTTATGCCTAAGTTTATTCTTACTCAAACTTACGCATCGCGAAGCGCAATGAATAAGGAATTTGAGGAGTTGAAATTGTGCTACAAATGTAAGTCGAGATGTTTCCATGTGTAATTGGTTGGGGGGCTATTGTTATGGTCCTGCAGAAGAATAATATATTGTTTCAGCTCAGTAGTTGTGTTTCTGGTAGCCTTAAGGCTATGCTCAGGTAGTGACGATGCTTGTGATTGGTTATCGTGTGATGTCAATATGATGATAGAATGATTGCCCGTATGTTGGGGGTGATGAATGGTTTGAAGGGAGGTCTTCTCAGAGTGTGATTTCGAGATTTCCGTATTTTAGTTCCGGCGGAGGAAATGCATTTGGATTGTGAATGGTCCGGTTGGGGTTGATAAACTAGTAAGACTTGGTGTCTTCAAGTGAGGTGGGATATGCACCTGTGACGTGAAGTCGTCGTTATTGATCGAATGGAATGTGTTAAGTTTGTCGGTGCTATGGTTTCTTCGGTTGCATGGGGTCAGAGTATTGAGAAGAAGTATTGAAGAATGCGGTTGGCAGAGAATGATCCTGAAGTGAGACTAGGCGGTGGTTCCATTTCTAGGAGGCCAGGTGTAAGAAGCGGAAGTCGAGCAGCCGCAAAGCGGGGGAGCGACAGCATAGCTTGGAATTTGAAGATATTGTTGCGCATTTAATGGATGTCCATGAGGGGCGGACGGGCTAGTAAAGTTGGTAAATGAAGCATGGTGTAGGATGGGGTATTGAAGTCGCAGAGAGCGTGCATTTCGGCGTCATTGGAAGGTGTCCGCGGGTGATTTCCATGGGTGGGTTATCTCCTGTGAATATGTTAGCGGTGGCATGGTTGGCAAATCTCTGTGAGGGGTTCTAGTGGCTATTCGGTAGGAAGCAGAATGTGTGAATGATGCTAGAGAATTTGAGTATTTAGGGAGTGCTAGGAAAAGAATTTGGAAGAATTGGACGGATTGGTTGAGCAAGATCATGTTATCAAACGAGAAAAGATATCGGCAGGGTCTAGAGTGGTGCAGGGAGTAGCTTCGGGCTAAGTGGGGGAGTCCCACCATCTGTAGTTGGGTTGTAGGGTTGTCTTCTCATAGGGTTGCGGATTGTCGGCGTGTTGGCAAGTTATTTCAGCTAAGGGAAAGGAGTGAAATGGTGATTGTGCGTGGGATTTGATGAATGTGTGCAAAAGTTGGCCCTGTCGGGCCAGGGTTAGGCTTTGGAAGTTTCATAAATTATGCTAGGGCATAGGCGAGTTGTAAGGGTAGTGACTCAGTCACGTACTTCAAGGGAAAAGGGAGTTCATGTGCTAGAAGAGCCTTGGAGTTGATTGTATTCGGGACCAGTCAGAGTGGGTGACTCTCACTAGCGGTCCTGGTGAATTCAAAAGTTAAGAATGCGACGTTAAAGGGTTACAAGCAAGTGTGATCAAGAATCGAGCTTTTGCAGAGTAATTAAGAAAAAAAAGGATGGTTGGAATACTCTATGATATGTTTCAGGATGCAAGATGGTATTGGAGGAATGAGAGAAATGAACTCCGGATTGTAGAAAGATAATCAGGAGGGTATGAGACGGGTTGCGGGATTTAGGTAGCATAGTCTCGTGAATCAAGGTCACTCGAGATGGGTGATGGTTAAGGTTGCTATGAGTTGAAGGAAGTTGCTATTATTCCTGAGGCAAATTGAAAATGATTAAATGCAAATAGATTGATTAGCCATGGTTGAAATGGCACATTTACGGTAGTGATCAGTTCCTTCGGTGTGATTACGTTATGCATGTGGTTTGTGCCGGTGTGTGCGGGGCTTGTCGGCTATCGTAATGGATTCCATGTGGGAGCATTTGAGTATTATAGCCTGCCAGGTGTAGACGGATCCCGGAAGGGTTATGGTGGTATAGACTACTACTTAAGGATTTGCATGTTGGGTGACTGTGGGAATTCACTCGTGTGTTGAGATGGTACTCTTGAATTGAGTTAAGTAAAAGGTTTCTATATGATGAAGTGTTCACCCTTTTGGTGGTTCAGAAGTTGTGATGGAATTCTTGCATTACCTCATATTGGCATGTTAGGTGCGGTAAGCAGTATGTTACTGGGAGTAAGAATCGAGATTGTGGTTCGGTGATGATAAGGATGTCATGAGCTCGGAAGAGCAAGGAAAAGTGATTTGAAAGTTCGGTGTAAGATGGTGTTATCTTCAGTGTCACCTGAGATTGATATTCGGTGGAAGAGTCTTTGTACCCTGGTTATGAGTTCTTGATTTGTCTTACAGCGTAGTATGGCCAGTGGTGGATGTGCAGACTTGCTACCTTGGGTGGAAGGTTGTGGAAGTGTGACCGCGAAAAGATTGTATAAAGTGTGACATGTAGTCACTTGATGGATTGAAGATTTGGACTAAGTATAAAGAAGTGCAATATTGGTTATTTGAGAATCTATGCCTAGAGGGCGTTCGATTCAGTTGATTATGGATTATGGGGTGTTTGTCCCGGTGCTGATGGTTGTTCTCGTGTGTTATGAGAGAAAGTGGGTTAATATGGACCCAGGTAAAAGTTATTAGCTTAGTTTTGTGCGAGCAAGGTGGCTCGATGTTTGTGGATGGATTTAAATATAATTATGGGCTCTGTATGAGCCAGGCATGTTCATTTCAATAGAGCGCTTTTCATGGAAAGGTATTAGAACAGCGGATGTCGTTCCGTCTTCGTCAAATTCATGTGTTATTATGATTGTGTCGTGTGAGTTGTGAAACAACTTGATAATTTCCTATGTGTTGAGGTCCGCGTAGCGGGGATGTTATGTGAGTAGGATAACTCTTGACATCCAGAGAGTGTGTGTGTGTGTGTGTGTATATATATATATATATATATATATATTTGTGCTTGAGTTTTGTAGCATGCGGCTTTATCAGTCTCCCCAGGATGGTATTATACACTTAGCGTGCTTTTGATCGATATTCAGTAATTTGTGTAATAGTGAGCGATTCAGCTCCGTGTATATTTCATTATGTGAGTTTTATGGTTGGATCGGGTGGCATGCCGCCACGGGTATGTTATTTGGATCGGGTTGTATGTCGCAGCAGTGTGATGATTAGAAGGGTTGATATGTATTTATTTTCCTTATGTTTTATTTGCTAATTTCTGAGAAAGTTCATATTAGTTTCGTGAATTGAATAGTCCCTTCCTGAGTCATTTCTTATTTATCATGTTCGAGTTATCGCCTATTGGCATAATGTGGTATCAGGTGAGGTTGTTGGTCATGTTGGGTGATTTGTTGTCAGAGCAGTTCATACTGGATGAGACGGGATTATCGGATCAGGGATCAGTGCGATAAGGTTATGTGAAATGTATATTAAGGAACAAATACCATTATTCAGGTTCATAATGAAGTGATGATTCTAGTCAAGATAAGGTATTCAAGATTTGTTAACTCTGCAGTTGGGCATGGATTTCTGCACATCTCCTCCGTTGGGGTGGTATCGTCAGCATTATAGCAGGATGTATGTATATATATATCATGAGGTACATTGGGAGCATCAGATTCGTGGAATTTTGGCTATTTAGGTTTAGGGGATGTCGTCATGGTCAGATGATGAGTTATGCGGTGCATGGTGCTGATTTAGCAAAAGTATGCAGTCATGTTCTGGTATATCGTGTGGTGGTTGATACGGTGTTTATGTGTTGGAAGTGGGCCTGGCAAGGAATTTCAAGTGTTGGAACTAGGTTCTGAGCTTATTATATGGATAAAAGAAGAAATCTTCAGATTTGATCAAGTTAATGTGCTCAACTGGTTGTGGTAGCACGGGCAGGTGCTCGGGGTTAAACAGTGATTTCAGGTAACTCCAGAGCAGTTCTTGGCACGTTCGAGGACGAACATCGGTTTAAGTAGGGGAGAATGTACGACCCGACCGGTCGTTTTGAGCTCTAGCGCGTCGTTCAGCGGTTTGAAGTTGTGAGCAGAGCTCCATTTCAGGTATTATGACATGTGGGCGTGGGCGTGGTTGGAATTGAATTTTTGGAAGTTTAGAGTTGATTTGGAAAGAAAATTCTCATTTCAGAAGCCTTAGATTGGAAGAATCAACTATGATTGGAACATTGAGAAAACGACCTTAGAATCAAGATTTGAAGGTTCCTACAGTTCGTGATGATTTCAGACTTGGGCGTATGTTCAGATCGGGTTTTGGATAACCCGGGAGCGTTTCGGTGCATATTGTGGAAGTTAGCATTTTAGAAGAATTTCATAAATTTAGGGTTGAAGTGCATTTCAGAGTTATTGATGTCCGTTTTGGATTCCGAGTCTGGGAATAGCTTCGTATAGTGATTCTGGAGTTGGGAGCGCGATCGGAAGTGAATTTGGATGTCCGTAGGTCATTTTGAAGTCATATGGCTAAAGATAGAAATTTGAAGGTTTTTAAGAAATCCGACCGGAAGTGGAAATCTTGATATCGAGCTCCAAATACGATTCCGGAAGTTGGGACAGGTCCGTAATGTTGAAAATGACTTGTGTGCAAAATTTGAGGTCAATCCGACGTGATTAGATAGGTTTCGGCATCGGATGTAGAAGTTGGAAATTTCTAAGTTCATAAAGTTGGGATTTGAGTGCGATTCATGGCTTCAATGTTTTTTGATGTGATTTGAGGCCTCGATCAAGTCCGCATTATGTTTTGGAACAGGTTGGTATAATTGGACGGGGTCCCGGCGGCCTCGGGTGGATTCCGGGTGGTTAACGGATCAATATTTGAACTTTAAGAAAGCTGAAGGTTGCTGTCAACTTGCGAGGCATTGGCTGCAGGTGCCGCTAAGGGCGCCGCAGGTGCAAAATTTGGGCTGGAGCCAAGGAGGCCGCAGGTGCTGGAGATTTGGGCGCACCTGCTGAAGCGCAGGTACGATAAGGGGGCCGCAGGTGCGGAAATCGGCCTGGGCAGAATGTTTTAAAACAAGGATTCTTGGTTCATTTTCTTCATTTCTTCTTTTGCTTAAGCGATCTTAGGAGGCTTCAAAGAGAGGATTCCTTCATGCAATGTCAAGGTAAGTAACTCCTTCATGCTTCTAAGTTAAATACAAGATTATTACATAGATTTGGTAGGGAAAATTGAGAAAAATTTGGAAAATGTTAAGAAACCTAGAAAATGGTAATTTGGAGTTTTATCCACGAATTGAGCATGAATATTTGAGTAAATTGTATATTTGAGTTAGTAACGCTATGGGTAGAATATATCTTTGAGAAATTTCGGATTTTCGGGCGGAGTTGGGGCACTATATAATTTGGAATTGTTGCAAGTATTAGAATATATTTTCATTGGTTTGTCGTTGTTTGGATAGTTTTGGGGCGATGTGCGTCCGCTGGAGTCGTCGGAAGGGCTTGGAAGNATTTTGGTCATTTCACTGAGCGGAGTTGGGGCACTATATAATTTGGAATTGTTGCAAGTATTAGAATATATTTTCATTGGTTTGTCGTTGTTTGGATAGTTTTGGGGCGATGTGCGTCCGCTGGAGTCGTCGGAAGGGCTTGGAAGCCGGTATTGGAATTTCGGAGCGAGGTAAGTCTCCTTCCTAACTTTGTGAGGGGGAATTGTCCCCCTAGGTGAATTAATTAAGTATGTGCGATTATCTTTGAGGGCTATGTACGCACGAGGTGACGGGAGTCCATGCGTAGCTACTATTATGCCATGTCCGGTAGCCTAGGACCCACTAGCATGCCTTACATGTTGTACCTGTGATCTTGTCTGTGATATTAGACTGTTAATATAATCGAAATTGTAATTTAATGACTAAGGAAGATTTGAGTTTATTTTCTAAATCATCTAAAAAGAGAATTTATTTCCTTCGCGGGCAATTGTATTCCCGAATAAGATTGTGTTATTAAACGTTGTATAAACTCGGCAAGTGAATTTCGAAAAAGGGATTTAAATACTATTTGTGGTTTTTAAAAGAGAAATCAGTCATTTACTTGAGTATTTGTGTTCCCGGCATATTCGGGGTGGATTGTTGATTGTGTATGTCTACATGTGACCGCTTCGCAATTTACATTCCGCAGGCGGAGTGTTATTTCCCCTACTCTCATGGGAGCGGGTCGTACGCCACGGCGGATTTAAAATGCACTTTTGGTACGGGTTGTTCGATCCTCGACAGTGCATAGACATGATTATTATATTGAGAGGTGCACTTATGGGACGAGCGGTTTGATCCTCGGCAGTGCACAGAGGGGATTATTATATTGAGAGATGCACTTTTGGTACGGGTCGTTCGATCCTCGGCAGTGCACAGAGGGGATTATTATATTGAGAGATGCACTTTTGGTACGGGTCGTTCGATCCTCGGCAGTGCATAGACATGGGTATTTTATTGAGAGGTGCACTTTTGGTACGGGTCGTTCGATCCTCGGCAGTGCACAGATTTGATTATTATGACGGCTCAGGCCGGTTGTCCTTATCCCGTATGCGCAAGCTAACTTGTTAAATGTTTTTTTCATGGATTTTAAAAAGGTGACAAGGTTAATTGGGGGAAAACAAAGAGGAAATTGTTTATTTAAAATATTCGGGGAAGAATGAAGAAGTGGTAACTGATTGTTTATTTCCAGTGTTTATTTGGATTTCAGTGTCTTATATATATGCTACTTTACTACCTTTACATGCCTATCGTGTTCATCTTATACTGTTAATTAATTTTCTGGCCCTTAGTGAGTGTCTAATTCGACCTCTTGTCACTACCTCTCTGAGGTTAGGCGGGCGACTTACTGAGTACACGTTGTTTTTGTACTCATGCTACTCTTCCTGTGCATTTTATTGCACAGGTACTTTGATAGCAATGTGGAGGATTTCGGAGACTTAGGCGAGCTGCATCATCCAGAGGCGATCTGCAGCTGACAGAGTCTCCCTCATTCTGTAATCGTTTTCAATTTAAATTTTCTAGTCCCATTTGTATTACGGACAGGTTTTGCGATGTTTGTATAAATTCTTAGAAATTGCTCATGTACTTGTGACACCGGGTTCTGGTGTATGTTGGGATATATATGTTAAAGTGTAGTATTCAAACTATTGCTTTAAATTAACAAGATTTTCCTTGGTTAATATGTAATAAAGTGAAAGGAAATGCTTCTTCATAAATGTTAAAACAGGAAAAAAATTTCGATTAATTAATGATTGGCTTGGCTGACAATGATGTCCGGCGCCATCACGGCCTTAGGGATTTTGGGTCATGACAAGTTTTTCCTCCTTTTTTGCTTTTTCCTTTTTCTGTATACGGGACCCTTTGGGGGAACTTTTGTAAAGAGCACTTTTTTAAATATATTTTTTTGAATAGAATATCTTTTGTCACATTTTGCACAAACTTTGTTATGTAACCTTTATGCAACAATCTGACTTTTATGTTTCAATTCTTAGCTTCCTCGGAACTCGCACTTTCAATAGTAGATCCCATCGAGATAGGACACCTTCTCAGGCTAGGTCGGCATGCGAGCTTTGATTCCTCAAACCCCCTATGACGGTATCATTTATGCGACGTGACCGTGAAGTGACCGAGGTGGCCCCACCGGTACACTTCCCCAAACATTATGATGACTTTGCAAGAAATTGGATGGCCTTCAAAGTAGTTGGTTAGCCACCTTTTGTTCTTTAAATATTCTTGCTTCTCCTTCATCCTAGCACTTGCGCCTTTGCAAAAACATCAAATTTTCTTTCAACTTTCTCATCCCTTTCCCATTTTTGCGAAAACTGCTTTCATTCCCTCCTATTCACCTCTGCTTGAGTAGCTATGGCTTCCGTGCCCAAATCTGTTCACCAAGAAGAGGGGAATTCTTCCTCTGCTCCTAGCCTGGATGGTGGCACACCATCGGTATATGGTGAGCGGACCTCGTACTGCTTCGCTCCGAGGAAAAACGTTGCATTAGAGAAACCCTTCGATGCCCCAGGCCATTGAGAGCATGCTTCGAGGTTTGACCGGTCGATAGAAGAAAACCACCTCGAGGCCGTGAGCAGAGACTGTAGCTGGGGGGGGGNNGGGGGGGGGGGGGGATGTGATGCCGCAAATACCCTCTCGAGAAGAGAATTCCATCACTTATGTAGAGGTATTCTTGACCGTGTATACGTACTCGTTTACATTAGGCCCCCTCGACCGACTCGTGCTCGAATTCTTAAAAAGGTACTGAGTCACCCTGACACAGAATCATCCGTCCTTTTGGTGGATAGTGTTGATGATGAGGTATTTCACCGAAAAGGCTGAGCTCGAATTTACCCTCAGCCACCTTATTAGGTTATATCAGCCTCAGCATTGTCGACGTCTGATTGCGTTACGACGCCGTTCCACCAGGCCTTTCATTGCCAGCGATGACGAGGACAAAAATAGAGGATGGATGAGTCGGTTTGTTTGTGTGAGGATCGTCGATATCATTCCAGCGGAGTTCCTGCCTTTTCCCGAAATGGAACTTCAAATGTTAGTGCCACGCCGTGCCTTAGTGTCTTTTGTTCTTATCGATTTATAAGAGTGTTTCTTTCTATTTTTCAGGGGTCCCGTGGATTCCCGGGGAGGTCCCCGATCTTGCGGACTAGACTCGGAGGTTGGCGGCTTCCTCAACATATGACGAGCGCAAGTGGCGTGATCTCTCGAATGGAAGATGGGAAGCAAAGCACCACGTTATGAGCTGTGTGGTATCCCTTTTGATGAACGTTTCCTTTTGTGCGTACTAACTCTGTCACCACAGGTGTTGGTGGGGTTTCCGAAATGAGACAGTGCCCCTTCGAGGAGAGGGAAGGACCGAGGGAGGAAAATAATCGGAAAAAAATCCTCTATAGATGAGGACATTCTCGATGAGGCGGGGCCTTCTCAGAGGCATAAAATGGAAGCCGCTGCTGAGGAGATTCTTATATATGTTGGTCATTCTGCGGACATCGGCTCTCCTCGTGAGGATGATTCATTGCCCACGGCTCGAGCTGGGGGCCCTTCCGAGGCTGTCGATTCTGCCAGGCCCGAGACTTCTAATTTCGAAGAAGAGGTTCCTCGAGAGAGCTTAAAGAGCAAGGGTCCTCAACCATCATCTGCTTCTGCCCTCGAAGTAATCGAGGGATGCTCGGGACCAGGGGCCGCCCGGGCCAAGTGAGGTTTCGAGCGGGCATACCCCTATTGAGAGCGGTTCAACTGCGGGCCAATAGATGCATGCTCAACTTTTAAGGAGGCCCAGCGGCTCTGTTCCGAGGTGAGTTTCGATCGGCCTTGCTGGCCTTTTAGCTATGAATCTTCATTCTTTGAACTGAAGTTTCTCTTTTGTAGGTTTTTGACAAACTCAAGTCCGAGCTGCTTCGCTGTGAGACCCTGTTGCGGGAAGTTTTGGGTAAGAAAAAATATCTCAAGCTTCTTTGCAATGAGAAGACAAAAGAGTTGATACATATTCGGGTGGAGATGCATCGGAGTCGGATTTGTGAATACAATCTCGAGCGTCAGGTAACTCTTACCCTGAAGGGGTACGTGCTTCCTTTCTCGCTTTTGGGAACTAATGCTTTGGTGCTTCAGTTGCAGGGAAAGACAGAAGCATTGAAGTGCCTTTGGGGGTGAGGTCAAGCAAGTTAGGTCCGAATGCCAAGCGTTGAAGGCGCAGGTAAGCGTACATGTTACGACCCAAAGGAATCCTTTGGCCAAGGTTGCTGCCCTCGAGATACAACTTTGCAATGCCCGAGAAGATAACTTAATTCAGTTGAGCAAGATTTTCAAGATCGTGGCTGATCTTCTAAATATGAAGGCCGAGGCATGGACGCTCGGGCTGAAGCTGAAGAAGTTCGAGTGAATGCCGATAAGAAGGTGGTTGTTTACTTGAAAGACGCTGCCGATGCTCTGGCTGAGCTGAGAGGAGCTTTCGACAGAGAGAAGGGGCAATTAGTATGCACGATGCAAGTCTCGGAGGGAGACCATCGAAGAGATATATGCTAGGGGATTTGACCTCTCGGAAGAGATAAAGCAGGCCGAGGCTGATGAGATTGACGCCAAATTTTTCCTTTATTCTTGAGTTGATGCTGATATTTGAAGGCCATCGTTGGAGCTCGTCCGAGGGGCCTTTGAGGGAGCTGGTCCCGAGAGTAGACTAGGTTTTCTGCTTTGTTGTTTGCCTAAAACTCCTGTGGGAGTGTTGTAAATATGTATTTGTAACGCATACACATATATGAAAGATTCTTTGGTTTGATTTGCTTGTTGATAGTTAGCCCGATGAATTGGACTTTGAGATGAAACCCTTGGGGTTATAAATTGGCCCTGAGGCTTTTTAAGCTGGCGACTCGGGCTTTTACACTTTAGGTCGGTAAGACCTTCGATGTAGCTGACGACTTGGGCCCTTACACAGTTGGCCCTGAGGCACTTTAGTTAACCGTATCGGGCTTAGTCTCCGAGTCAAAAATCGACTCGAGCTCAATGGCCCTCAGGTTTTTAAATCGGCTCTGAGGTGCTTTGGGTCGGTATGACCTATAGCTGGCGACTTGGGTACGCGTAAGGTCGATAAGACCTTTAATGTAGCGGGCAACTTGGGCTCTTACGCCTTTTTGGCCCTAAGATGCTTTGGTTAACCGTTTCGGGGTTAGTCTCCGAGTCGGGTTTCGACTCACGCTCAATGACCCTCAGGTTTTCAAATTGGCATTGAGGCGCGTTGGGTCGGTATGACCTGTAGCTGGCGACTTGGGCTCTTACGCATAAGGTCGATACGACTAGCTGCCGACTTGGGCTCTTATGCTTTTAGGTCGGTACGACCTTTGGTGTAGCTGGCGACTTAGGCTCTTACGCTTTAGGTTGGTACAACCTTTAACCAGTTCTTTTCAAAGTTTTTCGAAGTAATTGGAGGCCTGTGATTTTATGGCAACAGTCGGACGTCTCCGATTTGCGTCGGTTTTGCTGGAGCCTTATGACAGTGGTCATTGTATTTGGCCGTAGCCTTTTAGTCCCCCAGTGAGATAGCCATGGCGTCTATATCGAGGGTATGCCTTTTGGGTCTTACAAGTTCAATAGCCTTGACTTTGGTATGGGGATTATGCCTTTTGTTTAAGGTCTTACAAGTTTGTACATGCCTTGCTTGAGGTCTTATAGTTTTCATGCTGCCTCATGGAGGGCTTACGAGTTTGAAGTTGTCAGCTCTGAGATCTTACGGCTATGAGCCGACTGTCAAGGTCAGTCCTTGAGTTAGAGTTGATATTGCCTCATGGAAGGCTTATGCAGTTGATATTGCCTTGTGGAGGGCTTGTGAGCTCGAAGTTACCTGCCCTAAGGTCTTACGGCTTCGAGTTAGATAGCTCGATGATCCGACAGTCGAGGACAATCCCCGAGTCGGAGTTGATATTGCCTCATGGAAAGCTCATGATGTTGATATTGCCTCGTGGAGGACTTATGAGCTCGAAGTTACCTGCCCTGAGGTCTTACGGCTTCGAGTTAGATACTCGATGAGCCGACAGTCGAGGACAATCCCCGAGTCAGAGTTGATATTACCTCATGGAGGGATTATGCTGTTGATATTGCCTCGTGGAGGGCTTATGAGCCTGAATTTACCTGCCATGAGGTCTTACGACTTCGAGTTTTTGGCGACTCGATGAAGTGACTGTCGAGGACAACTCCGGAGTGCTTGATAGATTTTTTGGCCCTGGGGCTGTCTTTTGTGAAAATAACAAACTTCTTTGATATGCGAAATGTTTTGATGATAGAAGGTACTTCTCTGATTACTTGGTACTTATACATGTTTTTACCATCGAGGGTTCCATTATTCTATGCGGACACGGTTCATTCGATCGTTTGGTCTGATACATCATTCTCCTGTCGTGACTCTCTTTGGCATATTCCAGTGACCTCCTGGGGGGATGCCCCTCATTATTCGAGGTTGATCAAAGAGAAGCCTTGAAGAGTTCTCCTAGGTAGCATATGGATGTTGCCTCGTTAAAAACCTCGCCGGCAAAACCCTTTTGGGATAAAATCCGATGTGAGGGAGAAAGAGTGTAACGCATGATTTGGTTAGAAGCACTAACTTTGAGTCTTTACGGAAAGCCAGTGACTATAGGTACGGTTCCCGTGGTATGGTCGTGCTACATGATCTGCACTCGGGTGTGGCAACTCATGCCCCCGACTCTAACTCCAACTAATAATAAAATCACATGTTACAATCGCGGGTGCATTTCATGTGGCGCGGTTACGATATGTCCAAAAAACAACAAGTGCACGCCATCGTGACTTGTTTCTTTCAAGATAAATCCATAAAAATTAAAGCGGTAAAAAATTAAAAAGGCTAAATGCACAATATGCTAAAACATGTAAATAACCAGATAATTTAGACCAAATATTAATAGTTAAGTGACCGTGTTAGAACTATGGAACTCGGGAATGCTTAACACCTTCTCCGGAGTTAACAGAATTCCTTACTCGGATTTATGGTTCGCAGACAAACAAAGTCAAAATTCCTCGGTTTGGGATTTTTAAATAAATGGTGCCCCGGAACACTGTAAAAAATTTGGGTGGCGACTCTGAAACTAATAAAATAAATCCCAAAATCGAATAATGTCACTTAAAGTGGAAAAACTCCCTGATTACCCTTCATTAATCAGGGGGATAAAAAAGGAGGTGTGATAGTGATCGGGAAGCGCCTTTTGCGTTCACAAACTGTTACTACTGACCGCCTCGTAACTCTTCTTTGTGTTTCGTCTCCCGCGTTCGCGAAGCACTACCTGGCAGTCTCATAGTCCTTCTTCGCATTCGCGGAGGGTTTTCTTAGCAGCCTTAGTTTTCTTCTTCGCGAGCGCGACCCTTTCTCTGCGTTCGTGATGCATACAGACCTGGGCAGAATATAAAATATTCAAATCGAGGGTTAATCCATTTTATCATATATCGACTTGTAGAGCTCGGTTTTGAGCGATTCTTTGTGGCTTTTTCAAGCAAATCGACTCGATAAGTTTTCATCTCCTAGAATTAATATTCCATGTTATCTTTATTTTTATCACTTAATTTGTGTTTTGAGTTGAGGAAAATGGTGGTTTTTGAAAAAAAATTTCAAAATGAAAAATCATGACTTGGGGGACGAAATGGCAATGGAATTTGATAATTTTAGTATGAATGAACTCGTATCGGAATGGGTGTTCGGATTTTGTGAAATTTGTCGGGTTCCGAGATGCGGGCCCAGGAGTCGACTTTTGGGTCAATTTTTAGATTTTGATAAAGATTGAGACTTTATGAATAGCTTCTTATGAGTTTTATTTGTGATTTGAAGTTATTTTGGTTAGATTTGAGCCGTCCGGAGGTTATTTCACCCGAGAAGTTCATTTTAGAGCATCGGTTTGTCTTCTTTGAGGAAAGTATCTTGCCTAACCTTGTATGGGGAAATACACCTTAGGATTTGAGTCTTCTAAGCTAATTATGGTCCGTTTACACGAGGTGACGAGTACGTACTCGGACTTATTTGCGGAAATTGGCCTTTTAGAGTTCCTAGGTCCTTGTATTAATTGAATATGCACTTGCTCTAGTTATGATTACGTCCCTTAATTACTAGTTCTACCTTTAACTTCTTAATTAGAATCAATTGCTTCATGATCCACTCTTAAAGTTTACTTGATTCACATGTGCATTAATTGAAACTGTTATCTCTTCTGTTGCCATATTATCTTTCCCCTAACAAATTATCTTTATGTGATGTTGTAATTATCCCTTTTGTAAATATTCACCCTTAATCGAGGTTATGGTTATCTTCTCGCTGCCTGCCTTTATTTGAACTGGTTGTATCTTCTCTGTAATTGTTCAAACTTAAAGAAGCTTAGATATCCTATGCCTTAGTGGACTTGCCCTTATTTTGAATTATTAGACTCGTGATACTTTTTTGTTGTTGAATCGTACATTTTGGGACCATTGTTACATATTATTTGCTTCCTTGTTGAGTTGTTCTTATTACGCATAGTATTCTTTATTATGGTTATTCCTTGTGAACTAGTTCTACCATTTCTGTGATCGAAGGTTCTTGAGTTTATTTACCTGTCATATTTTGTATTATTGTCATTGTTGCGGTTGTACTTGTTGTGGTGGTGCACGAGGTTTCTGTCGTGCGGTTGTGTTATGGTGCTGCACGAGATTTCTGCCGTGCGGCTATTATTATAGCGTCGCACGAGGTTTCTGTTGTGATGTTGTTACTATTGATATTTTCACATGCGGCGTGACAAGGCGGCATATATATACGTGGGTTGCGCATGTGGTGATACAAGGTGGTCACATTATTATGCGCGTGTGGCGAGACAAGGCGGGGATTCACTTTACTATTTCAAGATAAATCCATAAACATTAAAAGCGGCTAAAAATTAAAAGGCTAAATGCACAATAGGCTAAAACATGTAAATAACCAGATAATTTAGACCAAATATTAATAGTGAAGCGACCGTGCTAGAACCACGGAACTCGGGAATGCCTAATACCTTCTCCCGGGTTAACAGAATTCCTTACTCGTTTCTGGTTCGCAGACAACTTAAAACAAAGTCAAAATTCCTCGGTTTGGAATTTTTAAATAAATGGTGCCCCGGAACACCGTAATAAATTTGGGTGGCGACTCTGAAACTAATAAAATAAATCCCAAAATCGAATAATGTCACTTAAAGTTGAAAAACTCCCTGATTACCCTTCATTAATCAGGGGTGAAAAAAGGAGGTGTGACAGTGATCGCGAAGCGCCTTTTGCGTTCACAAAGTGTTACTGCTGACCGCCTCGTAACTCTTCTTCACATTCGCGTTCAACCTCTCGTGCTAGTGAAGGTTTGCCTTTCCCTTCATCGCATTTGCGTTTGGTCTCCCGCGTTCGTGAAGCTCTTCCTGAGAGTCTCACATTCCTTCTTTGCCTTCGCGGAGGGTTTTCTTAGCAGCCTTAGTTTTCTTCTTCGCGAACGCGACCCTTTCTGTTCGTGATGCATACAGACCTGGGCAGAATATAAAATATTCAAATCGAGGGTTAGGCCATTTTTATCATATTTCAAATTGTAGAGCTCGGTTTTGAGCGACTCTTTGTGAGTTTTTCAAGAAAATCGGCTCGATAAGTTTTCTTCTCCTAGAATTTAATATATTCCATGTTATCTTTATTTTTATCATTTAATTTGTGTTTTGAGTTGAGGAAAATGGTGGTTTTTGAAGAAAGTTTTCAAAATGAAAAATCATGACTTGGGGGACGAAATGGCAATGGAATTTGATAATTTTAGTATGAATGAACTCGTATCGGAATGGGTGTTCGGGTTTTGTGAAATTTGTAAGGTTCCGAGGTGCGGGTTCAGGAGTCGACTTTTGGGTCAATTTTTAGATTTTGATAAAGATTGAGACTTTATGATCCTGAATAGCTTCTTATGAGTTTTATTTGTGATTTGAAGTTATTTTGGTTAGATTTGAGCCGTCCGGAGGTTATTTCACCCGAGAAGTTCATTTTAGAGCATCGGTTTGTCTTCTTTGAGGTAAGTATATTATCTAACCTTGTATGGGAAAATACCCTTTAGGATTTGAGTCTTCTAAGCTAATTATGGTCCATGTACGCGAGGTGACGAGTACGTACTCGAACTTATTTGCGGAAATTGGCCTTTTAGAGTTCCTAGGTCCTTGTATTAATTGAATATTCACTTGTTCTAGTTATGATTACGTCCCTTAATTACTAGGTCTACCTCTACCTGCTTAATTAGAATTAATTGCTTCTTGATCCACTCTTAATGTTTACTGGTTCACATGTGCATTAATTGAAACTGTTATCTCTTCTGTTGCCATATTAACTTTCCCCTAACAGCTTATCTTTATTTGAAGTTGTAATTGTCTCTTTTGTAAATGTTCATCCTTAATCGAGGTTATGGTTGTCTTCTTGCTTCCTACCTTTATTTGATCTGGTTGTATCTTCTCTATAATTGTCCAAACTTAAAGAAGCTTAGATATCCTATGCCTTAGTGGACTTGCCCTTATTTTGAATTATTAGACTCGTGATACTTTTTTGTTGTTGAATCGTACATTTTGGGACCATTGCTACATATTATTTGCTTCCCTATTGAGTTTTTCTTATTACGCATAGTATTCTTTATTATGGTTATTCCTTGTGAACTAGTTCTACCATTTCTGTGATCGAAGGTTCTTGAGTTTATTTATCTGTCATATTTTGTATTATTGTCATTGTTGCGGTTGTACTTGTTGTGGTGGTGCACGAGGTTTCTGTCGTGCGGCTATCATTATAGCGTCGCACGAGGTTTCTGTTGTGATGTTGTTACTATTGATATTTTCACATGCGGCGTGACAAGGCGGCATATATATATATGTGGGTTGCACATGTGGTGATACAAGGTGGTCACATTATTATGCGCGTGTGGCGAGACAAGGCGGGGATTCACTTTACTATTTCAAGATAAATCCATAAACATTAAAAGCGATTAAAAATTAAAAAGGCTAAATGCACAATAGGCTAAAACATGTAAATAACCAGATAATTTAGACTAAATATTAATAGTTAATCGTGCTAGAACCACGGTACTCAGGAATGCCTAACACCTTCTCCCGGGTTAACAGAATTCCTTACTCGGATTTCTGGTTCGCAGACAACTTAAAACAAAGTCTAAATTCCTCGGTTTGGAATTTTTAAATAAATGGTGCCCTGGAAAACCGTAATAAATTTGGGTGGCGACTCTGAAACTAATAAAATAAATCCCAAAATCGAATAATGTCACTTAAAGTTGAAAAACTCCCTGATTACCCTTCATTAATCAGGGGTGAAAAAAGGAGGTGTGACAGCGATCGCGAAGCACCTTTTGCGTTCACAAAGTGTTACTGCTGACCGCCTCGTAACTCTTCTTCGCGTTCGCGTTCAACCTCTCGTGCTAGTGAAGGTTTGCCTTTCCCTTCATCGCATTTGCGTTTCGTCTCCCGCGTTCGTGAAGCACTTCCTGACAGTCTCACATTCCTTTTTCGCCTTGGGCAGAATATAAAATATTCAAATCGAGGGTTAGGCCATTTTTATCATATTTCAAATTGTAGAGCTCGGTTTTGAGCGACTCTTTGTGAGTTTTTCAAGAAAATCGGCTCGATAAGTTTTCTTCTCCTAGAATTTAATATATTCCATGTTATCTTTATTTTTATCATTTAATTTGTGTTTTGAGTCGAGGAAAATGGTGGTTTTTGAAGAAAGCTTTCAAAATGAAAAATCATGACTTGGGGGACGAAATGGCAATGGAATTTGATAATTTTAGTATGAATGAACTCGTATCGGAATGGGTGTTCGGGTTTTGTGAAATTTGCCGGGTTCCGAGATGCGGGCCTAGGAGTCGACTTTTGGGTCAATTTTTAGATTTTGATAAAGATTGAGACTTTATGATCCTGAATAGCTTCTTATGAGTTTTATTTGTGATTTGAAGTTATTTTGGTTAGATTTGAGCCGTCCGGAGGTTATTTCACCCGAGAAGTTCATTTGAGCATCGGTTTGTCTTCTTTGAGGTAAGTATCTTATCTAACCTTATATGGGAAAATACCCCTTAGGATTTGAGTCTTCTAAGCTAATTATGGTCCATGTACGCGAGGTGACGAGTACGTACTCGAACTTATTTGCAAAAATTGTCCTTTTAGAGTTCCTAGGTCCTTGTATTAATTGAATATGCACTTGTTCTAGTTATGATTAAGTCCCTTAATTACTAGGTCTACCTCTACCTTCTTAATTAGAATCAATTGCTTCATGATCCACTCTTAATGTTTACTTGATTCACATGTGCATTAATTGAAATTGTTATATCTTCTGTTGCCATATTAACTTTCCCTAACAGCTTATTTTTATTTGAAGTTGTAATTATCTCTTTTGTAAATGTTCATCCTTAATCGAGGTTATGGTTATCTTCTTTCTTCCTACCTTTATTTGAACTGGTTGTATCTTTTCCGTAATTGTCCAAACTTAAAGAAGCTTAGATATCCTATGCCTTAGTGGACTTGCCCTTATTTTGAATTATTTGACTCGTGATAGTTTGTTGTTGTTGAATCGTACATTGTGGGACCATTGTTACCTATTATTTGGTTCCCTATTGAGTTGTTGTTATTATGCATAGTATTCTTTATTATGGTTATTCCTTGTGAACAAGTTCTACCATTTCTGTGATCGAAGGTTCTTGAGTTTATTTACTTGTTGTATTTTGTATTATTGTCATTGTTGCGGTTGTACTTCTTATGGTGGTGCACGAGGTTTCTGTCGTGCGGTTGTGTTATGGTGATGCACGAGGTTTCTGCCGTGCGATTATTATTATAGCGTCGCATGAGGTTTCTATTGTGCTGTTGTTACTATTGATATTTTCACATGTGGCGTGACAAGGTGGCGATACAAGGTGGTCACATTATTATGCGTGTGTGGCAAGACAAGGCGGGGATTCAATTTACTATTGCACACGTGGCAAGATAAGGTGGGCTATGTCAGGGATTGATTTATGATGACTTATGATGGCCTGGGTGCATTCTTGTTGTTGATATTTTTGTAGTAGTACACTTACCTATGTGAGCTATATCTTGTGAAAGTTGTGAGAAAATATTCTACGTGTTGTTCGTTTCTTTTCTTATGCTTACTAGCTGGTATGAACAATGTTAGGACACTTGCAGAAGCATACACGTAGTTAAGAACCCTTATCAGTTAAGGGGTTTCTTGATATTGTCGAGTATAGATGTACACCCTTGTGTATTTTCCTTCTATGTGAGAATGGCTCTATTTGGCACGCGAGTCGTCAATGCAGCTATGAGGTGTAATGAGGGCACAGGATGCCAAGTATTAGGGTTTAGGTATTGGGACCCATGAGTTGTATTAGCCCGAGGTTCGGTACCTCGTGGAGTTTATTGACTGAAACTTGATGTGAAAGCGGTTGTTGCAGTTGAGCTATTACTTGTCTTTCCTTGATAAGTGATTGTCGAACCTAAGTTGTGTTTCTGTTCATTCTTCTATGTCATTATTATGGTATTTCTGCTGATAGTTATAGTTTTATTTTCTTACTGTAATTACTGTATTACTTGTCATTCGCGTAGTCTTTATGTACATATCATACTCTGTTGTTCTATACTTATACTCGTTCAGGTTGTTTAGTTCAGTAAGTGTCTTAATTTTTCCCCGTCACTACTCCACTGAGGTTAGTCTTGATATTTGTTGGGTACCGCTGTGGTGTACTCATACTACACTTCTACACATTTTTGTGCAGATCCAGGTATTTGATGTTCGTTGAGCATTAGGTAAGTGTGTGTATTGTTGTTGTGGAGACTCAAGGTAAACCTGATACTCCATTCGCTGGCTTCGGAGTCACCTTCTAATTTGTAGCTATATTTAGAAAATTTTAGTAAAACTCTGTAGAGCTTATGGCTTATACTACCAGTTTTGGGAAATTGTAAATTGTATAGAGAATTTCATTTCAGGAATTTTTAGATTTTACTTTATTATTGTTGTTATTCAGAAGATGTTAGGCTTTCCTAGTCCTTAAGACTAGGTTCATCACGATACCCAACGGAGGGGAAATTGGGTTGTGATAATTTTGTATCAGAGCTCTAGGTTCATAGGTGCTACGAGTCATAAGAGAGTTTAGTAGAGTCTTCGGGACGGTACGGAGACGTCTATAATTATCTTCGAGAGGCAACAGAACAATTAGGACAATTTCACATCCTTCATTCCTATCGTGCGGGTTCATTGATCTCGAAGTTTGAACTTTTAGCACTCCATTCTCTCACAAATGGTGAGGACACGAGCTGCAGTTCCTGATGACATTACCCCTGGAGCAGATGTTGCTAGGGGCAGAGGCAAAGGCCGGCGAGGAGCACATACCGTAGCTAGGGCACCTATCAGGGTAGCAGTTGAGGAGCTGCCAGTAGTTCTAGTTATGGGGTACTGGAGGTGCCTGCTGTTACCCCTGGACTTCAAGAGACCTTAGTACAATTCATGAGTATGTTTGGTACATTGGCTCAAGCGGGGTTGATTCCGATTACACCAGCTACTTAGACTAGGGGTGGAACTTAAACTCCCGCCGCCCACACTCCAGAACAACGAGGTAATGTTGGTCAGGTTCCAGGTCTCATGGCGATACATCTTGTGGTCCCAGTTTAACTCATTGTTAGGGCAGCAACATCTGAGGAAGAACAACTTAAACTTGAGAGGTACAAGAAGTACCACCCTCTTACCTTAAGTGGATTGGCGACAGATGATGCCCAGGATTTCCTGGAGGAGTGTCACCGGATTCTTCGCACTATGGGTATTATGGAGACAAGCGGGGTTGCTTTTGTTACATTCCAGCTTAAGGGAGCTACTTATCAGTGGCGGTGGGTGTATGAGTTGGGTAGCCTAGCCGATGCAGCTTCACTTACATGGGGTCAGTTTTCAGAGATGTTCCTGAGAGAGTTTGTACCTCAGTCCCTTCGGGATGGATGGTGCATAGAGTTTGAGCAGTTGCGCCAGGGCACTATTTCATTGTCAGAGTATGTTATTCGATTCAGTGATTCTGCAATACATGCACCTGTTTTGGTTGCTACAGTTAGAGAACGAGTCCATCGGTTCATGGAGGGTCTCAAACATAATATTCAGTTCAGTATGGCCCGTGAGTTGGTGTTGGATGTTTCGTTTTTACTTGTGGTAGGGATCGCTCGCTGATTGGAGGGAATGTGGGACAAGGAGAGAGAAGATAGGCGGGGCTACGAGAGAGAGGGAAGGCGAGGCAGGAGAGAGAGGACATGGAGACCAAGAAGCTTCGCAGACCGGAGAGATCTGTTGGTCCTTATTTTTGAGGCAGGGTACGACATGGTAGGGGTTTTGTGGGTCAACTGGTTCAGTTTACATTCCAGGCTTCGCACAATGTTTCATGTGCTCATGGGTCTACCATGCAGTTTCCACAGCCACGTTAGTAGAGAGGTTGCTTTGAGTGTGGAGATACCAGCCACATGGTGAGAGATAGTCCTAGACTCTAGACAGGTGTGTCACAGTGAATTATTCGGGCGAGTAGAGGGCAGCCAAGAGGGGCAGGCCCGGCCAGTTGATGTGTTTCATGTAGTAGGCTTGAGGCCACTACGCTAGATGATGTCATATAGGTATGATCTTGATTTTTTACAAAGGGGCACCATTCGTATTTCATTTTGGTTCTTCTTATCGGGACGAGTTCCCTTATTTGTTGCTTCAATTATGGGTGAGTTTCATGATTTGCACTATGTTTATGTGTTTTCCCCTGTTGGGAGATTCTACGAGTGGTAGCCGTGTCTATTGTTTGTTTTTATTCATCATTGAGAGTGGTTAGAATGGAAGTGAGTCACTGTTTTTCATTATGGTAGGTTTTAATGTGATTCCTGAGTATTCTTTGTTACGATTCGCAATTTGGTACTCTACCGGGGTGAGAGTTCAGTAAGTGTTGTTATTTTATTGGCAGAACTAAGTTAGTGGAATATTTCAATTGGTATGATGTATATTCGACCTATGATTCAGATTTGAGGGTGAGACCCTCGCGATTTTATGTGATTTGATATGTTTGAGCCGGGTTATGTGCCGCGGTGGAGAGTTATACCAGGATGAGATCCTTATGTTTGTTCATGCACTTTGATTTTTCCTATTTAAATTGATTCTTAATATGGTACTGATAGAGATTTGTGTATATCGGGCTTGTTTGATATTTCCCTTATGTGTTTCTCTTTACATATTCAGCCATTTTCATTCCGTGCTTCTTGAGTTTTTTTTAGCTTGCAGGGTGTATGCCCGGTGGTGTTAGTTGTGACTTATTTATTTGGGTGTATAGTTATGAGGTATTCGTGGTTCTTGCATCATCCTCAGTGTTGTGGAGGTTTGAAATGGGTTCCTATCGGATATGAGGCTAATAGTCGGTACTGGTTTTGATTACGGACAGCTATTGTGAATAGAAGTGTTATTATGGGCCTAGGTGTGGTGTGTTATGTTGTGTGGTCGTCCCTTGTGAGTGTAGGCATGTGTTGTTGCAGCTGATTGAGACTGATACCAGGTATGGATTTAGAATCGGGTCTTTTGGAAATGAATGGAAGGTGAGAATTTTGGCTATAAGGCTTATTGGAGTTGGTAGAAAGAGTAAATTTCTGTTGAGTTGGTGTCATCAGGCTTATGTGGATTGAGGTTACATGGAATCACCCACGGGTGTATGTTGGACGTGTGGATTCAGTGATTTGAAGACTTCGAGGTAATTCTTGGCACGTTCGAGAATGAACGTTTGTTTAAGGGGAGAATGTAACGATCCGGCTGGTCGTTTTGTGAATTTAAGTTCCGTTCGGCAGCATAAGGTCTTGAGCAACTTCATCTTATATGTATCGACTTGCGTGGTTGAATTCAGTTACTGGATGATTTGGAGTCAAATCGAGAGAAGGATCAAGCTTTAGAAGCTTAAGCGGCAAGAGTTGACCGAAATTTGACTTTTGTGTAAACGGCTCCGTAATGGGGTTTGGATGATTTCAACAGTCTCGTATGGTGATTTTGGACTTAGGCGCGCGTTTGAATTCGAATTTGGAGGTCCGTAGGGTAATTTGAAGAATTTCGACGGAAGTTAGAAAAGTTGAAGTTTGGAAGGTTAAGAGGTTTGACCAAGAGTTGACTTTGCAATTCCGAGAGTTGGAACAACTCCGTTCTGTCATTTGGGACTTGCCTACAAAATTTGACGTTATTCCAGGTTGGTTTGATATGTTTCGGCATGAGTTTTAGAAATTGGAAGATTTGGAAGTTCAAAAGTTCGATTCATGGCGCGACTTATATTTTTGGCATTGTTTGATGTGATTTGAGACCACGAGCGAATGTGTGTTAGGTTATAGAACTTGTTTGTGTGGTTACACGGGCTCCCAGGGGCCTCGGGTGTGTTCCGGGTGGGCTACGGGTCATTTTCCTCCTATTTTGAACCGTTGTTTCTTTTTTTGGTGTTCTTCTTCGCCTTTTGCGTTCGCGAAGTGTTACTGCCGACCACCTCGTAACTCTTCTTTGCGTTCGCGTTCGCAAAGGTTTGACTTTCCCTTCATCGCGTTTGCGTTTCGTCTTACGCGTTCGCGAAGCACTTCCTGGCAGTCTCACATTCCTTCTTCGCGTTCGCTGAGGGTTTTCTTGGCAACCTTAATTTTCTTCTTCGTGAACGCGACCTTTTCTCCGTGTTCGCGATGCATACAGACCTGGGCAGAATATATAATCTTCAAATCGAGAGTTAGGCCATTTTTATCACATTTCGACTTGTAGAGCTCTGTTTTAAGCGATTCTTTGTGGGTTTTTCAAGCAAATCGATTGAGTAAGTGTTCTTCACCTAGAATTTAATATATTTCATTATTTTATCTTTATTTTTATCATTTAAATTGTGTTTTGAGTTGAGGAAAATGGTGGTTTTTGAAGAAAGTTTTCAAAATGAAAAATCATGATTTGAGGGACGAAATGGTATCGGAATTTGATAATTTTAGTGTGGTTGAACTCGTATCGGAATGGATGTTCGGGTTTTGTGAAATTTGTTGGGTTTCGAGGTGCGGTCTCGGGGTCAAATTTTGGGTCGAATTTTTAGATTTTGATAAAGATTGAGACTTTATGATCCGGAGTAGTTTCTTATGAGTTTTGTTTGTGCTTTGAAGTTATTTTGGTTAGATTTGAGTCGTCCGGAGATCATTTCACCCGAGAAGTTAATTTTAGAGTATCGATTTGTCTTCTTTAAGGTAAGTATCTTGCCTAATATTTTGTGGGGGAATACTTCTTAGGATTTGAGTCATCTATGCTAATTGTGGTCCGTGTACGTAAGGTGACGAGTACGTAGTCGGACTTATTTGCGAAAATTGGCCTTTTAGAGTTCCTAGGTCCTTGTATTCATTGAATATGCAGTTGTTCTTGTTATGATGACTTTCTTCCAACCATGATAGGTAAAAGCGTACATGCCCTGCGTGGTACCTGTTTGGCTCGATGGTGTCCCTTTCTACAATAACCTTTAGATGCCACATATGCTGAGCTTCACATTTGTACGGGATGTCGTCATCCTGAAAATCTGCCCTGTAATGACTCATTTTAGAAACTTGCGGTATAACTTGCTTCCCGCCTGCCTGTCTCATAACCCTGATAGGAACATAAGGGTATATGCTCCTTAACCCGATCAACACCAGGTGCGGTGCGTCCCAAGATCTGATGATGAACTCACCGGTAGGGAACCATTCGAACATCCATTGAACCTGGTCCTCAGTCAAATTGTCAAGAAACTGCGCCCATTTTGTAGCATTTTCCGGTTGAGCAAACCTGTTTGGGATGTAAGTCATTCTCTTAGGGTGATGGAAGGTTATATGATCATTCCACGCCCTTCGTGAAAACTCTTGACGATATTGACCCCGTTGGAGATGCTCCAATAACCAAACCTGTAGTAGCAGATTACAACCCTCAAAGTGTTTGAACCCCTTCTGGAAGTAGTCCAAGGCTCGGTAGATGTTAGCTATGATCATAGGGACAATGGTATATGTTTGCCCCTCGATCCCCTCCATTAAGGTTTTGGCTACAATAGCCAGTCTAGTATGAATCATGTCTCCTTTGCTTGGAAATACTATCATACCCAGGAAGCAAATAACGAACAGAAAAACCCTGCGGTGAATATGACCCAAGGAAGTGATAGAGAATTCATCATGGAAGATACAATAGGATTTTCTATGACCGTATCATTCATAGAGGTAGTCAAAGGGTATGTAGGACTCCTTCACGCACTCCAAATCATCGTTCTTTTTTCAAACCCATATTTTCAGGAACCCCCTAGCGGCACAGTTTTCCGGTACCAATAAACCTGGACTGTCCCAAGGTAATCCAGCGGATCCCCCTATCTCCTCCAAGAGAGGAGTCATTTATATGTTGCCAAACGGAACACTGATCTTGCGTTATACCAGAACATAGTGGCCGCTTCAATCAACATATTGTTTGGCTGGATATCCAATAAAGAGGGTAAGTTTCCGAGGACCCTTTTCACATGGTCCTTGTCACTTAGAGAAAGGTCCTCCCACTAATCCAGCAACAATGGTGGTATCCTTTGGACCATGCCGAACCTGGGGATTTCGTGCCTCATTTTCTGCAAAACAAAAATGGTTAGGCCCTTTCCCCTCCTAATTCGACTATTTATACATCAATGATTAGCATATCGACACTTATTTCTCCAAAATTAATGCACAGAATCGTGGTTGCGTTCGTTGGGATTATGGAAAACCCCGGTGGACTTTTAGACAAGGTTTGTTTATTATGTGGACAACATATTAACCTGGCTAGGTTTGACCATGATGTATGTACAATTATAGAGGTCTAAACTAGTACCCTCAAGAAGACAACTTAAGGACGAAAGGCACGGAACTGTCGACTGCACCGTTGATCGACTAGTTTTACCAAAAATAAGACTTTCTGAATTTAAAGGGTGATATATAGAAAGAGCGCAAACACTCATCAGGAGTTGCTATAAGATTGCTTGTGCAGGAGTGGAATATGATGTTGAGCATGATTTATGCAATAGTAAATAGCACGTTGTCACGTATTTGCACGTTAAAACATGATAAATGCGGTATTTAATGATTGGAAGACGTTTAAGAAAGAAAAACAAGGAAACAAGTCAGTTTCTGTAGTAAAGGAAATCATAAATGCTTGAAAATAGAAAATTAAATTCACATAAAGGGGAAAGGGAATGGGTGCACACGTATTAGCAGAATATAGCATGCTTAAGACTAATTGATAAACGCAAGTTTGTCATGGTAAGAGCCTACATTCCCCAGCAGAGTCGCCATGTTGTCGCTCTCCCCTTTTTCTCGCGAAGTCGGGGTTTCGACATTTTTGGACAACTCATCTCCTTGTGGGACAGGGTATGGGATTTGAAGAGTCGCGACCTAGCGGATTAAGGTGTTTAGGGCACCTAAAGTAAATAACTCATAAATCGGTTTACATCACCAGAGATTGGGTAAGGGCTCGAAATTACCTTGAGGGGAAGGTGTTAGGCACCCCTCGAGGTCCACAACGGTGGGTCCCGGCCAAACTAAATGTTGGCGAATTAGTCTTTAAAGGAAAATAAAACAGTTTAAGAAGAAATAGAGATTAATTTAAAGCGGAAGTTAAAGGGGTCCTAGGTTTATTAGCCTATAGGATCACTTCTATGCAATACTCGGTAACTTTCCTCAAATATAGGTGTTACGCGTAACATTAGCGCACATGTCATCATCTCCTTTACTACCCAGTTACCTTACCCTTTTCAATTATTATCTAGTTCTAATAGTATCTGGTACGTATCCTATGCGCTACCCGTCTCTTGCCTATTTCCCTGGAGGTGTTTAGTACCTCTATTTAAGGTGGTTCTAGACTCACCGCTTAAAAGGTGAAAATCTAAACGATAAACAAAAATCAAGTAAGACTGTCACATAAGGAGCAATTAAGGGGGCTCATGTTTACCTCCACAAATAAACAAACAGTTGCACACTTATTCAAACAAGCAGTTTTAAACGATTTAGGGGGGATCCTATAGGCAGGATATCTAAATGAGCAGAAACATAATGTCCATCAGGTTGCCTACTGACTTTTTTTTATCACTTACTGAATCTGGGCACGTTTCAAGTAGAAAGAAAAATATCAGTTTTAAAACTCAGGATTTTTAATTATCCTACAGGCTTGCCTAAGTGATAACCGGGCAGGATCCTATAGACATGGTATCGAAGCGTTAATCAGACAATAAATATAAACTAGAGACTGATTTTAACGGGCATATTTCGTCTTTTAAGATCCTATAGGCATGCTTTCTATGTGATGAAACTGATTACAAACATTATTTCCTATAGACTTGATATCTAAATACAGGATCTGATCTTTACACTTATTTCCTATGGGCATGATGTCTAAGTTTCAAGACTGATTTTACACTATTTCCTATAGGCGTGATATCTAAGTGAACGGAGATGTTAACAGAATGTTAGACAAGTTTGACAATTCCCAAAGAAGATCCTACATGCATGGTTTCTAATGCACATTGAAACTTGAGAATATGCATAAACATGGATTGTGATGCAGAATTGATAAACATCCTATAACAGGATTTCTAGGATGCAGGTGTGAAAATTCATGATCACAAGTAATAAGATAAGTCCTATAAGCATGGTCTCTAATATATATAAATAATCACAACAATCCTATGGGCATGATTTCTACCTGAACCCATATATATATACCTCCCAGCTTTAACTAATAACCCCATATCTATTTTACAAAGGATTATTATTACATGCCAATATAAATGAATTACATAATGAAAATCACTATACTATAGGGAGCCTTGGCAGGCCTAAAGTCAACCTAGAAGTCAGGACATCAATAAATTCTGGAGTACACCAGTAGTCTATAATACATCAAATGGGCTTCTGGTGTGTCAAAGTTCCCTAGGGCCTCAGGGACCCCGGGCAATGCTCACACCAGAATCTTTTCAAAGAAACAGTTTTTGTAAACAAGTTTGGAAGTCCAGCCCCAATGTGTCAGAGTTTGGAGGAGTCTCATGGACTCCTAGACAGTGCTCACACTAGGGGCAGGACCCTAGATATCTAAGAGTGGGAGTTGAAAATAGTATATAATAGTAGAGATAATTGTAGGAAAACAATTTTATTTAGAAGTGCATAGAAACAAGTTACAAGATCACAAACAGAATAGAATCAGATTGGGTGTCAATAGTCATAACAAGAGTAAGAACACTGAATTACAGGCAGAACATGGTCACAATTAAGTCAAATGAGGTTTCATATTGCTGGAATTGACTTAGTTCATTAACTATTACTAGGTGGAATCATGCACCAAGCAAGGACATGTTGAAATTTAGAGTAAACAACCAGATGAACATATAGTGCAGAATAGGGTGATAGAAGCTAAAGCATGCTAGTTTCAGAAACATATAGACAAGTATCATGGATCAAACATAAACATGCTGAAGTTAAATGGCTAATCAGACAGCCATGCAGAGAAAATAGTAGGAATTTAGAGCACCATTATCCATGAAAGAAGTATACAGAAATCATGAATCAATCAGGAACATGTTAAGGTAAATTATCAACACATAAAACAGGACAGGATTTGAGGCATGCTAGTTGAAAAATAAGTAAACAAGTGCCATGGATCAAACAGGAATATACTAACCATACTAACATATAGGACAAGACAAGTTGACACGAATTAAGGCATGCTGATCAAGAACAATAAACAAGAAGGACATAGATTCAACTACATAGTATATTGAATAGAGTATGATAACAGAAATAGGAGCATACTAGTTAAGAAGTAGTAAACAGGAAGATGAACGTAAGTAGAATCCAAGGGTCTAGCCTTGGCTTTCAGCCGGCTAGACAGAGCAGCAAATAGAAGTAACAGAAAGACTACAATTGAGAGGGTGTAAGAGTTTGTGTGTGTGTTTCTGTGTTGTTCATGTGTGTTTTTCGTGTCTTAAAATCAGAACAATGAAAGGTTTATATAGCACATAGTAGAGTAAACCAAATAAGGCAAGGTAAATCAATCGCACACAAATAAGGCATGCAACATCAATTAATCAGTCAATTAGTGCTTAACGCAAATAAATTAACAGCAAGTAAAACTTAAATTAAGGAGTGTCTTTCATGGGGTAAATCAGTAGACAAGACTGAGGCTAAATAAGGTAAATAGTAAATCAATTAGAGGTCAGTCGAAACAATCAAAACCCAAAAATCAAGCCAGCAATATAATTAAGGAAGTTGTCACGACCCAAATCTTAACTCAGGTCGCAATGGCGTCCAACACTGCAGTCAGGCAAGCCAACATCAATCTACTAGTGAGTTTCATGTAGTTCACCAAAACATTTTCAACGCTTGCTTAACTTAGTTTTGAGACATTAAGAAGAAACGTATAACTTAGGCCATCTTAAATAGAGATGGCCATAATAGTCATTATTTAATATTTACAGCCTAAACTAATGTCTATTAGCGTGTCGCCAGGAACTAGTGTCACAAGTCTACAGGCATCTAGTAGAATAATATTAAAAGAATAAAAGTATGTCCTACTGTCTGAGTAAGTATAGACAGAAATGGCAAAAGGAATAGCTCCAAAGTGCTGCTGGAGATCGCCAGGAGAAGCAGCTCACCGTGAAGCCTTGTCTGGATATAACTCAGGAAGAGCTCCGGACTGATACCCAGATGACCTGCCTCAGATCCTGTACAATTAAGTATAGAGTGTAGCATGAGTACATAAAATAATATATACCCAGTAAGTATCCAGTCTAATCTCGAAGAAGTAGTGATGAGAGGTCGACTTGACACTTACTAGGGTCCAAACAGTATATTTAGGTGATATTTTTAAAGAGGACAACAGGTATCATGGATAGTAAAGAAATAAATATCGAATCATAATCAAAATCCAAATACGTGGTGAAGCACCAATATACAAGTTTTAAGTTCGTTTCTCCATGATATTTCACAGCTCAACAGTCATAAAAATACCAAGCAAATAGCATGCGCATAATGGAATAAGGACATCCGGCCTGGGCCAACATAATAATAATAATTGTGCATTGCCGAAAGGTTGAACGACGTGAACCATAGATGCATCTATTAACCTGCCGTGGTGTACGGCCCGCTCCCGTGAGAGTAGGGGAAAGAATCACTCCGCTCGCGGGATATAAATTGCTAAGCGGTCCCATGCAAACACAATATCTTTCTTTAAATCATTTCCAAATAACAATTCTTTTAAAACACCAAATTCTCGGTTTTCTTGAAACAAAGTTGCATACAATGAAGTTACAAAGCATATAACTCAAGTTAATGAAATTGACATGGCATGGTGTGGGCCTAACTACCCGGACATAACAATAATAGTCACTACGCATGGACTCTCATCACCTCGCGTGTACGTAATCCCCCATAAACAATAACACATAATCATTTATTTCACCTATGGGGAAAATTCCCTCTTACAAGGTTAGAAAGGAGACTTACCCCGTGTCAAGTCTACTTCCCGGGTAAAGAATGCGCCCGAAACTCCAAATTTGTCGCCCAAGGACTCGAAACTAGTCAAATATTGCATAAATAAATCACTCTATACTCCAGAGTCCTTAATTCTCCTACTTAAACGATCATTTCAACCTAAATGTGGAAAATCCTAAAATACACCTCCAGGCCCACGTGCTCGAATTCCGAAATTTTTTGGAGGAAACTATCACCCATGGCCTAAGGATCAATATTATAGAGTTTTTGTATGATTCCTTAACAAATTTCTTGGTAATGTCCCATTTTTGTCAAAAACCTAGGTTTTACTCTAAACCCATGGTTTCCACTAATTTGATGTGTTAATCAACCTAAGAATTCAAGTATTAAGGTAAATTTATAGTAGGAATTACTTATCTTACAGTAGCTAGGTCGAATACCTTCCTTGCATGCTCTCAAAATCGCCAAAAGATGAAGAGAAGTGTTCAAAAATGGCCAAGTCCCGTATTTAAAACAAAGCTCACTGCCTACAGGCTTTTCGCACCTGCGGCTTTAAGAACGCACCTGCGGTCTCGCATCTGCGAGAAAAATCTCGCATCTGCGGAGAAGGGGAAGGGGGTGTGGCTTCGCACCTGCGAAGCGGAGTCCGCACCTGTGGCTTCGCTTCTGCGAAAAGGAGTCAGCATCTGCGGAAATGGGCAGCTCCCTCAGGAGTCGCACCTACGATGCTGGGACCACAGAAGCGGTCTTGCACCTACGACTTGCCCTCCGCAAGTGCAGTCGCACCAGATTTGGTGCACCAGCAGTCATTTAAGGCTGGTTTTTGCCTCGCTCGATGCCCGAATGGCATCTGGGCCGACCCGAGACCCCGTCCATATATACCAACAAGTTCCAAATCATAATACGGACTCGCTCGAGCCTTTGGAACGTCCGAAACAATGCTAAATCTAAAAGTCATACCCCAAAACCTATTGGATCAAACTTAAGAACTTTAAGTTCTTGAATTCGCTTTCAATACGCCGAACCCACCTATACTACTCGGAATGACACCAAATTTTGCGAGCAAGTCATAAATGACATAACGGAACTATTCCCAGTCTCAGAATTCCGTTTGGATTTCGATAACACAAAAACACGTTCCAAACCTCAAGTTTGAACTTAAGGAAACCTTAATTTACTATTAGGCGCTGAAATGCCCCCCGAACATCCAAAACCCGTTTCGAACACACGCCCAAGTCCGAAATCATCATACGAACCTACCGGAACCTTCGAATCTCGATTCCGAGGTCATTTACTAAAATTTTTGAGCAAAGTCAAACTTGGCCTTAAAGGCCAACCTTAAGGAACAAAGTGTTCCTATACCACTCCAAACTCCTCAAAACCTCGAACCACCCGTCCCCGCAGGTCATAAATCAGTAAAAGCAACTAGGTGAAGTCTCATTTAGGGGCACGGGGTTCTAGAATGTAAAACGACCGGTCGAGTCGTTACAGTAGTACTAATTACGAATTACATATAAGGAAAGGATAGGTAAAACCTTTCAGAGAGATATCATTTTTAAAAGAAGACAGAATTCAAACCCTAATTAGGCAAATAAAAATTAATTAATCCCTTTTAATTGACAGAGCCAAAGAATAACGGGCAAATATCAGAATAAAAAGTGGAATAATTGGAAACCCTAGGGGCTAAAACATAGATATGAAAACCATTCGAACAAGTAAAGAGAATCGGAGTTAAACACTTAAATATTTTAGAACTTTTTGTAGAAACTTAAAGATGAAACCCTAGCTTTTAGGGAAAAACGAAAATCGGCCAACGATGATGGTAAAAATAGAAGATCTTAAAAGTAAAGTATCAAATAAACTCAAAAGCCTTTCAGATCTATAGAAATCTGAACGGACTCAAGTAGAAATTAACTAGGGTTTTTAAAAAAGACGGAGTTGAGGAAAATCTGGTTTGAACCAGAGATTTGAAGGCGTAAACATGAATATATAAAGTACTCACAAATATAGGAATGAACACAGGAGGATTCATAGAGAAAATGAGGGCTTGGAGTCAAGTCTTTGTTGAATCTCAAAGAGATTCCATCAGATAACACAAAATCATAACACCAATAGATCAAAGAAATAGGCCATGAATCGAAAGGTTCAGGTGATGGCGGGCTAGGGTTAGGAAGAGGTTGAGAGAGAATAGAGGGGAAAGGGGATTCAGGGGTCGCAGAATATAGAAAATGATTAGGTTCGTTTGGTATAATTAAAAAAGGAAATGGATCCTGGACCGTTGATCTGAACGGCCAGGATTCCATCCGGGTTGGGGTGAGTTATAAGATTGGATTATTGGGTTAATGGGTTAATGGTTGGTTTTAATTGGTTGGGGTTGAAATTGGGCTGAGATCCGAAAATTCAAAAGGATATATGTTAAATACCCAATTAATTTGATGAAACAATTTATAAAAGTAGCTAATAAATGAAAAAAATGATAATTATGCATAAAATATTATTTAAAACAATTACTTAATATTAAAAAATATAAAAGGTCATGTACACATGGGTTATTATTGCAAAGTTATCGCAATTATAACCTACAAAAAATGTAAATATAATTATGCATAAAATAATTAAAAGCTTTATATAAATATAAATGATAAAATCAAGAAATAAAATTATTATAAAATTATTTGTGGTGCAATTAATAATTATATATATAATAAAATGATGGGAAAAATTAATTTAAAATCTTTTAAAATGATAGAAAATTATAGAAAAATACTAATTG
The DNA here is from genome assembly GCA_005239505.1 of Nicotiana paniculata. Lineage (NCBI taxonomy): Eukaryota > Viridiplantae > Streptophyta > Magnoliopsida > Solanales > Solanaceae > Nicotiana > Nicotiana paniculata. Next base: position 45,950 of record ML342287.1, on the reverse strand, counting down.
ATGCTCATGCATTATTTTGAAAGTATATATGCATTTTAAAAATATTATAGGGGAAAATCGGTTACAGTTACGTCCCTTAATTACTAGTTCCACCTCTACTTTCTTAATTAGAATCAAATGTTTCATGATCCACTCTTAATGTTTACTTGATTCACTTATGCCTTAATTGAAATTGTTATCTCTTCCATTGCCATGTTATCTTTCCCTAACTGCTTATCTTTATTTGAAGTTGTAGTTATTCCTTTTGTAAATGTTCACCCTTAATCGAGGTTATGATTTATCTTCTCGCTGCCTACCTTTATTTGAATTGGTTGTATCTTTTCCATAATTGTCCAAACTTAAAAGAAGCTTAGATATCATATGCCTTAGTGGAATTGCCCTTATTTGGAATTATTTGACTCGTGATAGTTTCTTGGTTGAACCGTACATTCTGTGACCATTGTTACGTATTATTTCCTTCCCTGTTGAGTTGTGCTTATTACGCGTATTATTCTTTATTATGGTTATTCCTTGTGAACTAGTTCTACCGTTTCTGTGATTGAAGGTTCTTAAGTTTATTTATTTGTCGTACTTTGTATTATTGTCATTGTTGTTATTGTACTTGTTGTGGTGGTGCACGAGGTTTCTGCCGTGTGGTTGTGTTATTGTGATGCACGAGGCTTATGTCGTGTTGTTGTGTTATTGTGATGCACGAGGTTTCTGCGTATTGTTGTTGTTATGGGGTTGCATGAGGTTTCTCCAGTGCTGTTGTTACTATTGATATTTGCACATGTGGCGTGACAAGGCGGGATATATATATATATTGGGAGAGAACTTCCCCTTGGCTTCATCTGATGCAGAAAGATTTTCTTTAACAGTAGCTGCCATGGTGTGAATCGTCTCAGCTTGACTTTCTTTTTGAAGGCCGTGGCCCTTCTGTTCTGATATAGTTGACCATGACATACTGCATTCATTCTCTTCCCGTCTATGAGGGCTAGTTGCTCATAACGACTCCTTACCCACTCTGCATCGCTTAACTTAGCTTCCTGTATAATTCTTAGAGATGGAATCTCCACTTCGGCATGAATAACAGCCTCTGTACCATAAACTAGCATATAGGGAGTTGCCCCTGTTGATGTGCGGACAATGGGTGGTATCCCAATAAAGTGAATGATAACTTTTCATGCCACTGCTTGTGACTTTCTATCATCTTCCTTAGTATCTTCTTGATGTTTTTGTTAGCGGCCTCTACGGCTCCATTCATCTGAGGTATGCTGTGGAATTTTTATGTATGATCTTGAGAGTTTCACACATAGATTTCATCAAGTCACTGTTGAGATTAGAACCATTATCGGTGATGATTGACTCGGGAACTCCGAACCGACAAACAATGCGGTCGAGGAAAAAGTCAGCCACGACTTTCTTAGTAACTGCTTTGTAGGAGGCCGCTTCGACCCATTTAGTGAAGTAGTCAATGGCGACCAAAATGAACCTGTGGCCATTGGAGGCGGCAGGCTCGATTGGTCCAATAATGTCCATACCCCAAGAGGCGAATGACTAAGGTGAGGTGGTTGATTATGGATCTTTATAGGAATAGGGTCAATGAAATTCTTGTCCGGATGCTGGATCATTGAGGACAAAGTAGCAAAATGCATCGGCGAACTCATTCTAGATTCTGGGGCGAACTCATGCATCGGCGGGCTTGACTCGGCCAGATGCTCAAGGGTGTAGACCCTACCAGTTCTCGTGATACCCTGTGTTGTGACAACTTCCTCAGACCTAACCTTGCCTTTCCTTCTCGCCTCGGCTGTGTAGTCCCAAGGGATAGCGTTTCAATAGAAGGGTGGCGTGGTTGACATTGCCACTGGAATTGTTGCGGCCATCCTTACTTCAAACGGAATGTGTGTTCGGAGTGGCAAGACTGCGACCTCGAATGGTGCCGGTGCATTTGCTGGAGATACAAACTCAACTTCAATTGGCACTAGTGACTTTGCAGGTGGCGCTGCTTCAAACTCAAATGGTATAGACATATTCACCTCAGCGTCCTCAGATGGTTGAATCTGGACTATGATCGGTTTGAGAGTGACTGCGGGTTTCTTTGGGTCATCGCCTTCTGCGATCAACCCGATTGATCCCTCGGGGTCCCAATCATCTTCTATTTCAATCATATGGGTACCTCTACCCTTCTGGACTGGCAAAGGATTGTCGCAGACGTTTGGAGCGGGGTCTTTTGCCACAATAATCTTGTTGTCAATGAGAGCATGTATTTTGTCCTTCAGAGAGCGGCATTCTTCGATGGTATGTCCTTTCATGCCGGAATGGCATTCACAGGATTTGTTTGGGTTAACCCACTGAGAAGGGTTCTCAGGGGTGGCAGCAGGGATAGGTGTGACATAACCAGCAGCTTTGAGCTTCTCATACAGCTGGTCAATGGGCTCGGCAATGGCGGTGTATTGCTTTGGAGGGCGGCGATCAAAATTGGGACGGGGTCTAGGGAAGTTTTGGCGTGCAGGGGGTGATTGGTAATGGGAATGGTTGTGAGTACCTGGGCGAAGCAGGTTGATATGTGGGTGGCAGAGATTGGTAGGTGGGCGGTGGAGCTTGGTAGTTCGTTGTGGGTGCTTTGTAGTTTAGTGAGGGTGCTTGGTAGTTTGGCGAGGGTTGGTAATTCGGGGTTGGCTGGTATGTGAGTAGAGGTGTTGAACAAGTTTGGTATTAGAGTGGGGACTTGGCTCTTTGTGCAATCATTACGGCTCCCACGTCTCTCTTCTTAGACACACCACCGGACTGTAAAGCCTTGTTAGTGGCCTGCAAGGCTTCAAAATTTGTAACCATACCGCTTTTAATACCTTCTTCAATCCACTCACCCAATTTGATGATGTCGAAGAACTTGTGGCCTTCAACCATCATTAACCATTCATAATATTGCGGGTCCTGAGCTGGTCAATGGGCTCGGCTATGGCGGTGTATTGCTTTGGAGGGCGGCAATCAAAATTAGGACCGTCTAGGAAGTTTTGGCGTGCAGGGGGTGATTGGCAATGCGAATTATAAGTGTGGTAGATAGGAGCGGGTTGTGAGTACCTGCGCGAATTAGGTTAATATGTGGGTGGCAGAGATTGGTAGGTGGGCGGTGGAGCTTGGTATTTCGGTGAGGGTGCTTGGTAGTTTGGTGAGGGTGCTTGGTAGTTTAGTGAGGGCTGGTAATTCGGGGTTGGCTAGTATGTGAGTGGAGGTGTTGGATAAGTTTGGTATTTGAGTGGGGACTTGGCTCTTTGTGCAATCATTACGGCTCCCACGTCTCTCTTCTTAGACACACCACCGGACTGTAAAGCCTTGTTAGTGGCTTGCAAGGCTTAAAAATTTGTAACCATACCGCTTTTAATACCTTCTTCAATCCGCTCACCCAATTTGATGATGTCGGAGAACTTGTGGCCTTCAACCATCATTAACCGTTCATAATACTGCGGGTCCTGAGCCCGGACAAAGAACTTGTTCATCTGCTCTTCCTCTAGAGCAGGTCTGACTTTAGCGGCTTCGGACCTCCGGCGAGTAGCATACTCGTGAAAGGTTTTTGTGGGTTTCTTCTTCAAATTTTGAATGTAAAACACATCTGGTGCATTCTCTGTGTTGAATCTAAACCTGTCCATAAAATTAGATGCCATGCTTACCCAGTTTGACCATTTCTTGGGGTCTTGGCTGATGTACCAAGACAGTGCATCTCCCTTCAAACTCCTCATGACTCTTCATGCGGATTCTTTCATCCTTCCCAACACCAACCAATTTGTCGCAATAGGTCCTCAGATGGACTCTCGGATCACCAGTACCGTCAAACATTTCGAACTTTGTAGGTTTGTACCCCTCGGGCAGTTCGACATCAAGTTGGATACAAAGGTCATAATTCAACCCTTCAATTCCCTTGGTTCCTTCAACATCCTGGACTCAGCTGATCAGTTTCTTAAGCTCCTCGGCGAGGTTCTTGAAAAGTAAGTCCTTTCCGTCAGACTCAGATGCTTGTGAGATAGGCGGAGTGGAGTGGGTTACGGTTTCCACATAGATGGGAGTGTTATAGGTGTGGAAATTGTCCTTTGTGGGGTTTTGAGGTTCTGGGATGAGTAGTGAAGTGTTATTTGAGGTGTGGCAAGCATTGCACTGCGTCGGGAGAATTTGGATCTTTGGGGGAGTAGCGTGATGGTTAGGTGCGAGATGATTTTGTTGTCTTGGGATATCTTGTGAAGGTGCGGGGTTTTGAGCATTTGGAAGGTTGACGTCGGGGACGTTGAAGGAAAATGACAGGTTGGCCAGATTCCGGACTTGATCGAGTTCTTCTTGAAACTTCAGCAATTTCTGTTCAAGTGGTGACATGCTTTCATGCAGGACCTGAATACCTCGGCCATCAGTGGCCTCTACCCGTTCAATCATATTCTCCTTTCTGGTGCCGCTGGACTCTTCCATCTTGCTTTTGCCTTTGTCTTTGCCCTTAGGAGGACTAGGTGGAGGGCCCTTGGATCTTGTACGATAGGCTGATGATGCCAGAATGCACGAACTAACCTTTGGGGAAGGGAGTAAGAAATAGAAATAAAAACAAAAGGTAACCAAGTCAGTGAGAATTATGAAAACAATATAGCGGTATTTAAACACATAATGCGGAAATGTAAAGCGCGTCCTATGTTGGGAACCCTTTTGTGCCCGAGGTAGGCCTAGCGACAAATTGATTTGGAGAACTTAAAATGCTAAATGCCTCATTTTTATTGATAAGAAAAATAGACAAATCCCAAAACGACAGACAAAAAATAAAAGTCACTAATGGCCATTGGCCTTATTACATTGATAGAAAAATAAAGACACTCATATCTACTTGGTCCCAGAAGGACCTTCCCCGGACTTGGCATTCTTGCTTTCCTTGTACAGTTTTCCCAGCTCGTGACGTCCCAGCAATAGGTAGGTTATGGCTACGTATCCTCCTACAGCCCCCTCAGCCTTTTGACAATCTCCGACTCTTTTCATGAACTTTTCTTCCAGCTCGACTATACCTCATTCCAAGTACCTCGGCCTCTTCTTGGCGCTGATAGCCATGTCCTTCCATTCCTCGATCAGTTTCTTGTTGGACTCATGTATCTTGTGGTGGTCATCCTCATATTCCCGGATCCTTTTGTGCAGTTGGTTGTATTTGACTTGTGCCTCGACCCTTTCGTCTATAACCTTGTGACCTCGGACGTACCCCGACTTGCCCTGGCCACCCAAATCCTCTTCTAACCAACCAAGATAGAAAGGGGTACAACCGGTATGATATCCGTCTGGCTCGATGGTGTCTTTCTCAAGTATAATCTTGCAGTGCCACAAGTGTTGAGCTTGGCACTTGTGAGGACTGACATTATTTTTAGAGTCAGCTCGAAGATGGCTCATCTTCTCGACCGTAGGGATGACTTGCTTCCTACCTGCTTGCCTCATAACTCAAAGAGGGACGTAAGGGTATGTCCCCCTTAGACCAATCAGTATCAGAAATGATGCGTCTCGGGATCGGATGATGAACTCATCCGTAGGAAACCATTCAAATATCTATTGAACCTACTTTTTAGTCAAGTTATCAAAAAGCTCAACCCATCCCTCGGCATTTTCAGGCTGAGCGAACATGACGGGGATATAATTCATTCACTTTGGGTGATGGAAAGCGATGTGGTCATCCCACATTCTGCGGTGAATGTCTTATCGGTATTCGCCTCTTTAGAGATGTTCCATGGGCCAGAGTTGAAGTAATAAATTGCAACCTTCGAAACGATTTGCTCCTTGTTGACACCTTTCTAAGGCCCGATATATGTCTGCAACGATCATGGGCACAATGTTGATGTCTTGCCCATCTACCCCTTCTATTATGGTCTTAGTTCCCATGGCTAGCCTGGTATGGATCCTTTCCTTCTTCATCGGGAACACAATCAAACCCAAAAAGCAAACCATAAACACGAACACTCGGCCTCATGGATTTGCTGTAGCCATACCTTTCGTACAAGTAGTCAAAAGGAATGTACGGATCCTCCAAACATACCAATTCTGCGTCCTTTTTCAGGCCCATCATTTTGAGGAAACTTTTGCCTGTGTGGTTCTCAGGCATCAACAACCCTGTAGTTTCCCATACTAGGTTAGCCATCCGTCCTATCTCTTCTATCAAAGGCGTCACTTCGATGTTTCCAAAGCCGAACACGGACCTTTCACGATCCCAGAACAGGGTAGCAGCCTCTATTATCATTTTGTTAGGCTGGATTTCCAGAAGAGATGGTAGGTTACCCTAGTGTTTCCTGACGATAGCTTTGTCGCTAGAGTGCAGATCCTCCCACCAACTCAACAGTCTTGGGTGGATATTGGAGACCATACCGAATCTGGGCACTTCGTACCTCATTTTTCTGCAAAGCAAATAAGGTTAGGACCTTACCCCCACCAGACTCGACTATTTATCGTCAATAGTTAGCAGGAAGCATTAGTTCTCCAAATAAATGCACAGAATGTGATGGCGTCCGTTTGGGTTTAGGGAAACCCGGTGGACTTTTGGATAGGCTATTTAGTTCTCCAAATAAATGCACAGAGTAAGGTTTCTATGGGGTTTTATACCGGTACCCTTGAGTGTACAACTCAAAAGGGAAAGGCACGGAACCGTCGACCGCACCGCTGATCGACTAGTTTCACCGCAAATAAGCCTTTCTGAATTTAGTGGGTAATAATATAGGAAGAGAGCAACCACTCATCAAAGCTATAGTATTTTGTTTGGCACGAGTGGAGTATGAATGTTGAGCATGATTATGCAATAATAAGTATTAAAACAAGTTGTCACGTATTTGCACGTTAAAGAAAGCGGTAAAAATAGCAGTAATGATTTAAAGCAGTTACAAAAGAAAACAAAGAGACATGTCAGTTTCGTCTTTGAAGAAAAGTAAATACCTGAAGTAAACAATTAATTACATGTAAAGGGAATAGGAAAGGGTGCAGGTATTTAAAAATAAAGGCGCAAATTCACGAAACAATTTGAAATGGTAAAAGCCTGGATATCCTCAGCAGAGTCGCCATGCTGTCGTGCCCCCCTTTTCCCCAAGCGCTCCTTTCGGGTACGGTTGAAAGGGTTTATGACATTGGTTGAGACAACTCGTTCCTTTTGGGAAAGGGGTTTGTGTATTTTGAAGAATCGCCACCTAACGATTTTAACGGTGCGTTAGTTCACCTAAGGGGTTCAATTACAACTACGTTAACCAGAGATTGGGTAAGGGCTTGAAATTATCCTAAGGGGAAGGTGTTAGACACCCCTCAGGATCCACAAGTGTGGTTCCCGGCCAAATGGTTTATGTGAATTTGTACGGCTTAGCAAACAAACAAATAAAGGCTCAAATAAGAGGGGATTTAAGTCTGCATGCAGATGTTTGAAAATAGTAATGAAGATTAAATTTTGAAAGGATTACGATCTAAGCATATAAAAGGTATCCTAGGTTTATAATAATATGGATCACATAATGCAATATCCGGTAATCACTCCTCGAAGAGGGGCTACACGTGGTATTAGCGCACCGGTCATCATATCCATATTCTACCCTTTCCCACCCCGTGAAAGCAACTAAATTGAGTGTTGGTATCGACCTCTAATGCATGTTGTTATCCGTCCCTTCCTATCAGTCCCGGAGGAAATTAGGACTCCTATTCTAAAGGAGGTGCTAGGAAGACCCTCAGGTTTTACAGGTGAAATGCTAAGGCGACATATAATAAACAAGTAGGACTGCAGATAAAGGGGGTAGCACATAAACAGGAAAGGGGCTCAAAGACCTCCACAAACCGTGCACATAAACAGCATGTCTCATACACAATTAAATTAGGACTCCTATTCTAAAGGAGGTTCAGATCCAAGCATGATATCTAAGTGATAACAGAAAGACAAATTTATTACATAACTCAGAGAGTAAGTCTTAATCAGGATTGCCTACTGGTTTTAAGCATGGTGACAGTTGAACAATAATCACAAAGGACAGTTTTGGTTTTACTTTTTAAGTTGATTGCCTAAGGCTTGCCTAGGTGTAAGACAACATGCAACAGTTATTCAGATTGTTTATAGCTAATAACATGCAATTCTAGGTGTTGAAGATGTGCGAGGACTAATTCGTTTAGAACAGGGGACTGTTTTAGATATCTGTATTTAGACTAAGTGCAGTTAAATGAATACGATCCTATAGCATGATGTCTAATGCGGCATGATGCATAGTAACCTAAACAGGATTTCTAAATGCACATAAAATCACAACATTATGCACCGTTTCAGGAATAGCAAGAGTACACTTGTTAATGTTACTTACCTAGAAATAGGATCTCTAAGTGCGCAGTCGTGGTGAGACATGATTGCAGTTTATTTATCCTAGGACAGGACTTCTAATAAAGTTTCAGAACATGTTTACATGGACAGAATTACATAATAGCAGTTTATTTATTGTTATTATTTATCCTATAGGCAGGATTTCTAAGCGTGGATGAGATGTTGAATACACATAAATCCTAAGTAGCATGATATCTAATGCATGGACATATGAACCTATACAGGATCTTTATCGCACAGATAGGGAATAAAAAACTAAGCATGGTTTCTACCCTTGTAATAGCTAGGCATGCATAGTTACCCCTCCCGTTTCACTATCCAGCCCCATAATTATTTACAAATTATCACAGGCCAAGGATTATGGATTACACAACCAGAAATGAAAAAATAAGAAGTTATTCTATAGGGAGCCTCAAAATTAGGCGCAAATCCTCCAAACCTCATTGCCATATGGTATTCATAGCCTTTTCACAGTTCGGGTGTGTCAAAGTTCCCGAAGGACCCCAAGGGCTCCCGGTCAGTGCTCACACCCAGACTTAGCAACCAGGAGTTAAACATGTGCAATGTGGAAATACCAGTCTCAGTGTGTCAGAGTTCAGAGGGAACTCAAGGTCCCAAAGCAGTGAAGGGGAAGAACTTAAAAGTCTATGAATCAAGTGAAGTGGAGGAGATAGATTTGAAAAGGTTTTTGACGACAAAACAGCACTGGATTGATTCAGTAAATAAAGAAGTTTTCTGAAAAGGTTTTGATCAGTAATGAAACAACTTGAATATAATGTAAACATCTTTGGAAAAGCAGCAAACAACTGCACAGGTTTAGCACATTCAAACATAGATCTCACTCAGGGACAATGGGAATTGGGGACACATAGAGCACACAACATGATGGACACAAACTAGGCAGAAGCATTGCAATTGGTTACAAGTAGTGGGACACAAACTTAGGAATACTAGTTAGACATGGTCATACAGTAAGAGATACCTAGAGTATAGGATCAATCATGGTTGAAAACCAATCAGAGAATCAGATTAGAGGGAGTGTTGGGAGGGGGTAGGACATAATTACACATAGGTTTAAGAAACACATGTTAACATACAAGGAAATTATAGTATCGTAGGGAATGCATGCTGAGGCTATAAGGGAGGAGATACCCAGAACCAAATAACATAATATAAACAAGTTGCAAGTAGGACAACGTAACCATAAGTAAAAGGAAACTAGAAGCAGGATGCATCGTAATAACCAAAGAAACATGTTGTTCTGGAGACTTTAACTATAAACTGGAAACATAACAGTTGAAGACAGCAAATGCAGAATAAGATGCAAGTAGAATAACTAGTCTTGACTTCCAGCCGACTAGCAATAGCAAAAAATCGAGAGAAGAATAGTAGATTGTGTATGTGTGAGCAAGAGAGAATAGAACCAGGTCTATCCCTTTTGGTAATGAAAGAGTAGTGTGTATATATTGTTTTTTTTTAAAACCAATAACGAATAAGGCAATAAACCAGTAATTAGGGACTGAACATCAATCAGTAGACTATCACTATATGTATCCCTTAATTGAAGGGATCGAGTTCAAACGGCTAGCAGGAAAAACAGAAAATAAGGAAAGTTCCCATATGTGATGCATATGACATATAAGGAAACAACTTAAAATCTACAAGCATACAATAGAGGCTAGGGTCACAGACTCTAATTATGAAAATGGGGAATCAATTAATAGAAAATAAATCATGTAAAAAGGTAAAAAATGGACTAAGGTCGGAAATTAATCAGTAAAGTCTCAAATCACAAGGAACCAGGGATTCCAAATAATAAATCAGGAACCCTAACAAACTAAAGCTACAGAGAATCGGGTATTCAAACAGGAGTAACAACAATCAAGGGAAATTAACATGAATCGAATAAATCATAGAAAACCTAATAGTAAAAGCATGTGAAATCAAGGATTCTCGTGAACTTATAGGGAAAACAACAAGACAAACAGGACAGCAAGGAAAAAACAACAGAGGGTAAAAACATCATGGAATCATAAAGCTCATACATATGCAAATAATATTGAAGACAAAGTCAGGTAATAATTCGGATAAGAGAGGAAAAAATCAAATAAATTACTAAAACATAGTAAAGACCCTAGGATAATGCTGAAAACATCATAGGAAAATTATTTTAAAGCGGAGTCATGAAACCCTAGTTGAAAACGAAGAGTTGTTTTAGAGATCTATCAGAGAGTTTTTGAGGCAAACAACGAAATAGCTCAAAACCTATACAGATCTATCATAGATCTAAAGAATCGGGAGAGTTTTAAACATTTAGGATTCCAAAGAGAACCCAGAGAGATAATGAAAAACCTAAAACGTCGCTGGTTTAACCCCCAAAGGTCATTGACCTTGCTTGAACAGCCGGAGGTAGCCAGAGATGGGTGATGAGCATAGGTCCAGGAGGTAGGAGGATTCAACCCAGATCTCTTGAAGACCTTAGAGATGGCAAACATCGGCATGAGGGAACCATAGGAGGTAGGAGGATGGTGAGAGCTTCATGGTCTCCGGTGAAGAGACGGCCGGAGAAGGCGAAGAGATTTATCGGAGCCCAAAGAAACATGAGGTCTCTAGAAGAGAATTAAAGATATAGAAATAGAATTATAGAGATGAGGGACTGGTGAGAATGAGAGGGGTCGGGGGGGTTAGTCTAGGTTTAATTATGGAAACAATAATCTGGGTCATTGATCTAATATGATCAACGACTCAGATTGGTTTGGGGTTGGACCAGGTAGTTTTAGGTTTGGGCTTGGGTATTGGGTTATGTAATTGGGATGTTTTCAATTGGGTTGGGGTTAAATTAAATTAGGCTATAATTTAAATTAAAAGGGCTAATTGTTAAATACCCAACTAAAATTAATTAAAATAATTTATAAAATAGTTGATAATTGTAAAGATGAAATTGATGCTTAGTAAATTAAATTAAAATGATTAAATAGCATTTTAAAGATATAAATGATAAATTACTGGATAAAAATAACATAAAACACATGATTAGGCTATAATTGCAAAGTTATTGCAAATATGGCCAAAGAGTGCCAATTTTGCTAATTGTGAAATAATTGTCTTAATAGGACCAAAAAATAATACATTAAGTCAAGAAATATTTTTTTTTTAAAATCATTTGTAATTTAATTTTGTATTTGATTATTAGAAATAAAATACTGGATAAATTAATAAAAATATGAGAAAATTATAGAAAAATACCAATTGCTATGAAAGCCTGATTTTAAAGGTGTAAATGCAAATTAAAAAATAATTTGAGAAAAAATTGGGTATCAACAGTCGACATCACATCACATTCTGATAACAATCATCTCATCCCAATTAAGGGGAATAATCTCAACACATCAATCTCATCCCATTTAATGGGAACAATCTCAACACATTAATACGGGAATTGACCCCTCAATCTCTTTTGCACCGACACGTGTAGTTCGGGGTTAGGTTATTTCAACCTACCATTCCTCAGTGACTAAACGAATTTCCCAAAACAATTAGTATAAAAAGAAGTTACAACACATTACATCACTTTTACACGTCTTTTCGTTTCATTGGCACTATTAGCCACACGTGTAGTTTCCATTCTTGGCACGATGGCCACATATTATATCTCATGTTCACTTCCTTCACTTTCAAGAATCATCATAGATTAATGACAACAAAAATATTTGGAACCAAGACCTTATATATATATATATATATATATAAG
>ML342287.1:0-32968 GCA_005239505.1 Nicotiana paniculata | reverse complement strand
TGTTTCTCTCTCTCTCTCTCTCTCTCTCTCTCTCTCTCTCTCTCTCTCTAAGATACTCCCCTCTCTCTAAAATGGCCGTTTAAACCAGCCCAAATGACCCCCAAAGTCATTTTATAAAAAATGGGATCGTGTAAAATTTTCTCAAACTTAAACCTACGAAACTGGGCTACGATCGCAGGCGGACCGCAAAACGAGTATGTTGTCCGCAAAGGGGACCACAAAAATGGTCCCAAAACTAGGTTGTTTGAGTTGGGTCTACGGTAGGTCTGTGGCCCGCAGACCTGTTATGCAATCGCATGATACACCACAAAAGTCCCCCTCCAGAATCCTTCTTGTTAGATATGCGACAGATGTGCGCCCGCAAAATGGTTATGCGGTCGCACAATTGGCCTCAAAATATCCTTCAAAATTTAGCTTTGGTTCTGTTGTGTTGTGTGGCCCATTTGCAGTCTGCGAAGTGATTCTACGGTCGCATAATGGATCGCAAAAATTCCATGTTTTGAAATTTTTTTCGTCCAACTCCCTGATGCACTGTACAACCCAAAAAGTCCATACTGCAGCGAACTTAGTTAGACTACCTCGGCACCATGAAACCTCGAGTTCTAGGTAAAATTTTACGGGGCCTTGCACTTAAGACTGCCTTAACTATAACTTCAGTTCTAGGTTTTCCTTCACCTTTAGGTTCTTATATAGTTTATTATGATGCTTCCCAGAAATGATTGGTTATGCTTCACATCAGTTGAAGCCCCATGAGAAGAACTACCCTATGCATGATTTGGAGTTGGCAGCCATTGTTCATGCGCTGAAGATTTGGAAGAACTATCTTTACGACATGCATCTGAGGTGTTCAAGGATCACAGGAGTCAACATCACTTATCCAAGCAAAAGGATCTGAACATGAAGAAATGGAGGTTGTTAGAGATACTAAAGGACTATGATATTTATTCTTTATCATCCCGGGAAGGCCAATGTGGTGGACGATGCCTTGAGTTGGAATGTTGAGAGCATTGGTAATCTTGCTTTCATTCCATTTGGGGAGAGAAAACTACATTTGGATGTTCATGCTTTGGCCAACAAGTTCGTGAGGTTGGATGTTTCGCAGCCTAGCTGGATGCTTGCTTCCATTTCACGGTCTTTTTTGTTTGAGCGCATCAAGGCACGTCAGATGATGATCTCACTTGCTTGTTCTTAAGGACACTGTGTAGCATGGTGATGATAAGAAGGTTACTATTGGTGATGAGGGGGTGTTGAGGCTTCAGGGTCTGATCTTTGTTCTGAATGTGGATGGATTGTGAGAGTTGATTCTGGAGTAGGCCCGCAGTTTGCGATATTCTATTCATCCGAGTGTCGCAAAGATATACCAGGAATTGAGGTAGCACTATTGGCTGAGAAGAAAGAAGGAGGATATTATAGAGTATGTGTCTCTGTGTTTGAACTATCAATAGGTTAAGTACGAGCATCAGAGATCAGATGGTTTGTTTCAGGGGCTTGATATTCCAGAGTGGAAGTAAGAGCGTATCACAATGGATTTTGTAGTTGGAATTCCATGGACCTTGAGGTGATTCGACGTTGTGTGGGTTATTGTGGACAAACTAACCAAGTCTTCACACTTCATTCCAGTCATTACTACATACTCTTCAGAGCAGCTAGCTCGAATTTATCTTCATGAGATTATTCTCCTTCGTGGTGTGCCGGTGTTTATTATCTCAGATCGAGGTACATAATTCACATTGCTTTTTTGGATATCCGTGTAGCAATAGCTGGGCACGTAGGTCGAGATGGGTATGGCATTTCATCCCTAGATAGACGGGTAGTCCGAGCGCAGTATTCAGATTTTGGAGGACATGTTACGTGCCTGTTTCATTGATTTTGGGGGCTCATGGAATCAGTTTCTACGGCTAGTAGAGTTTTCCTGCAACAACAACTATCAGTCGAGCATCCAGATAGCTCTGTATGAGGCCTTATATAGAAGGCAATGTCGTTCTCCGGTTGGTTGGTTTGAGCTTGGGGAGGCCAGGTTGTTGCGCACTGGTTTGGTCCATGATACTTTAGAGAAGGTGAAGTTGATTCAGGGTCATCTTCATACAACGCATTCCAAGAAGAAGAGTTATGCATATATGAGGGCTCGTGATGTGGAATTCATGATAAGTGAGAGGTTTCTACTTGCAGTTTGGACCATGAAGGGTGTGATGAGCTTCAAGAAGAAGGGAAAGTTGAGCTCTCGATATATTGGTCTTTTTGAGATTCTTGAGAGAGTTGGTGAGGTGGCCTATAGGCTTGCATTGCCACCCAGCTTATCGAGAGTTCACCCTGTGTGTTTCATGTTTCTATGCTCTGGATGTAGGTGATCCATCACATGTGTTAGATTTTAGCTCAGTACAATAGGAAAAGGATTTGACCTATATTGAGGAGCCGGTGGCTATTTTGGACAGACAGGTCCCGAAGTTGAGGTTGCAAAATATTGCATCGGTGAAGATTCAGTGGAGAAGTCAACCGGGTGAGGAGGAGACTTGGGAGATCAATCATTACATGCGAAGCCGATATCCTCACCTTTTTGGCACTTTAGGTATGTCTCTATACTCGTTCGAGGATGAACGTTGGTTTAAGAGGGGGAGAATGCAATGACTCGGCCAGTTGTTTTGAGTATTTTAGCCATGTATCCCTTATTTGATGCTTTAAATATGTGTATTTATGGTTACATGACTTGCGATTTTGATAGGTGTGGTTTGGGGGTGTTTTGAATTGATTTGGGATACTTAGTCCCTTAGTTGGAGGCATAAGTTGTAAGAGTTGACCAGAATTTGAATTTTGTGTAGACGACTCTGGAATGGTATTTTGATGGTTCCAATAGCTTCGTATGGTGATTTTGGACTTATGCTTATGTCTAGATTTGAATTTGGAGGTTCCTATGTTACTTTTGGCTTGAATTGGCGAAAGTTAGAAAGTTAAAAGTTTGAAGGGTTGATAGGTTTGACTAAGGGTTGGCTTTGTTGATATCAGGTTCGGATTGTGGTTTCAGGAGTTGGTATAGGTCCGTTGTGTCATTTGGGACTTCCGTACAAAACTTGAGATCATACCGAGTTGATTTGATGTGGTTCGTCATGAGTTTTGGAAGTTGAAAGTTCATTAGTTCATTAAGCTTGAATTGAGGTGCAATTCGTAGTTTGTTGTTGTTTGGTGTTGTTTTAGGTCTCGAATAGTTCCGTGTTATGTTTTGGGATTGGTTGGTATGCTTGGACGGGGTCCCAGGGGTCTCTGGTGAGTTTCGAATCATTTGTGATTGTTTGGGGTGATCTGATTTGGTGCTTTCACACTTGCGACACTTGGTCCGCAGATGTGGTGTTTCGACAAGCTCTGGGAGTTCCGCAGATGCGATAGTGTGTGCGCAGAAGCGCGATTGCAAAAATGATCTTTCGTCTGCAGGAGCGGCTTTACAGGTACGTCCATTGGTCCACAGAAACAAAATTTTGAGACTTAAGTGGAGACCGCATTTGCAATGATATTTATGCAGACGAGACCGATGGACCACAGAAGCGAAAAGGCTGGGCAAAAATAGCTGAGTGAGAGATTAATTTCATTTATCACATTTTGGATTAGAGAGCTCGGATTTGGGCGATTTTGGAAGGGATTTTCACGATTTGGATTGTGTTAAGTGTTTTTAACTCAGATTTGTTTATATTTCATGATTCAAACCTTGAATTTAGCGATTGTTTGATGAATTGAATTGAAAAATTGGAGGTTTTAGTAACAATCTTCAAAAATATAAATTGTTGATTTGAAGGCCGATTTGAGGTCCTAATTGAATGATATTGGTATTGTTGGACTCATATCGCAATGGGTGTTCGCAATTTGTGAGTTTTTCAGGTTCCATGATGCAGGATTGTGGTTGAATTTTGAATTGACTTTTTGATTTTAATTCGATATCAAAGCTTTTCTATTCAAACTCGTTTTCTATAGCTTTTATTTATGATATTAAGTTATTTTGGCTACATTCGAGCCGTCCGAAGGTTGATTTATGCGAGAAGAGATCATTAAAAGATTTGACTTAGCTTGATTGGGGTAAGTATCTTGCCTAACTTTGTGTGAAAGAAATTCCCCTTAAGATTTGGTCTAACTTGCAATATTCGTGTTATGTGATACAATGTGTACATAAAGTGACGAGTATGTACACGAGCGTATGTGTTGGTTATGATCAGATTAGATCTTAGGCTTTAATATGCCTTGATTTGGTGTTGTTTTTTTTATATGAAACATACTTTTATTTCGTTGTTCACTCCTCGTACCCTTATATTATTATTATGATTCTTGTACACGTTGTTGTTGAGCTGTGAGCATTGGTATTGTTATTGTGGTGATGTTGTGGTACATGTGTATGTGAGGTGACGGTGATTGTTATTGTTGAATTGTGATTGAGATGCGCATGCGACAGAATAAGGGTGGTGTGTACTTGATGCACATGCGGCCAGATAAGGAGGCTTATGCGCGTGTTGATATTAAGGAAAAATACTTCATCGTGACGCACACACAGCGAGAAAAGAGGGTTTATGCGCGTAAAACTATTTTGGGAAAAATATTTTAAAAATGTAAAGCTCACGCGGCGTCATAAGAGGGACTTGTGAGGTCATAATTTGTGATTATGAGGTGTGGTACCTTGGGGTGATTCTAGTTGTAAATCTTGAGTTGGAACGACTTGGGGATGTGAACTATCATTGTTTTCCTTCATTGATTCACTTGTGTCTTTACTGTGTTTGGGCTAAATTGTTGTGTTTTCACATGTTTACTCCTTGTCATTTATTAATTTTGCTTTATATTGATCTGCACAGATTTTACGCGTAGTGAGTGTCTTGACTTGAACATTGTCACTACTCTATCGAGGTTGGTCTTGATACTTACTGGGTAATATTTGTGGTGTACCTATACTACGCTTTTGCACATTTTTCGGCATATCCAGGAACCTCAGAGCGTGCCGGACGTTAGTAAGTTGGTTTGTGATTGATGTGAAAAATTCAAGGTATACCTACCTTTTTGCTCGTAGGCCTCGGAGTCACCTTCTGCGGAATTTCTTACTACTGTTCATTGTATTTCCAAACAGTACTGTATTTTGAGATTTCGCATGTACTCTGTATAGAGCTTAAGACTTGGTAGCACCGATTTTGGGATTTGTGTGACTTATGTATTTTCACTTTTGGTTATGTTAAATCACCTTTTCTTCTTTTGTTATTATTCAAGTTGGTGTTTGGTTATATTAATCTTGCTATGTGATGGGCTTACCTAGTCCTATGTACTAGGTACCATTACGATCCTAAAAGTAGAATTTTTGGATCATGACAATTACATTCATGTTCAAACACGACTTTAATTTTCAACTTGAAAAGAAATTTCATTTTTCCCCTGAAATTTCACAGTTTTATGTCCAAACGCCCACTTAATGACCAAAATTCTCTCCTTTAAATATTTCTTTTGAAGATTTTAAGACCAGGGTGGCCCCTCCTTTCTATGCATAGGCTTAACCGGAGGTCTTTCTCCTTTTTTCCTTTGTTTTTTTCCACGTTCTTTTGTCTTTTTTGTTTTGTATTTTGTTTTTATTTTTCTCGCTTTGTTTTTTTCTTTCTAATAAAATTATGCACTCTAATTTTTTTATAATTATTTTCTCCTATTGTTCTTTCTAGTAGCTAGTAATCCCTTCACTCTTTTTACTTTATTTTTTTATCTTAGTTTTCTGATGTACTTTATATTTTTCTTAATTTTACTATTTCCACTAAAGTCTCTCTATTCAAAATATTATCATTTTTTCTTTTTGTTTTAAAATTATTTTACATCTTAATTTTTTTTGTTATTTTTTTGTAAAATTCTTTCTCCAAAAACTGTTATCACTTTCTTTCACTTTTATTTTTATATTTTTAAATAAATAATCGAGTTCCAAGATTTTTATTGGGATACTTAGACACAATCACTAATCGATTATGATTACCGAGACTTATTGTTTTACTCTTTTTTGTTCTTTTAAATTTTTATTTAATATTAATAGATTTTTTTTTCAATTTTCTAAGAAATTTTAGATTTTTTAAAATTAAAAATGTATCACTCTTTCTCCCATTTTAGCTCTTTCTAATTTAATCGGTTATCCTGAAACTTGGTATACATGCTAATCCTGATATACCAATGTGTAGTATACCGATAATACCATCATTCAACAATAATTATGGTATATTAATTTGTAGTATACCAAGAATATTATAGATATAATTTAACTCACAAGTAATATCATGGTATGCTAATGTGCAGTATACCAAGAACATCAAGTATACCATTTAACATGAGCAAATAAAGCATATCATGATTCAACACTAGTCATGGTATAATAATGTGTAGTATACCAAGAATATTGAGAATATCATCATTAAACACTAATCATGGTATACCAATAATATTAATAATATCATTGTTGGACACTAATCATGGTATACTATTGCGTAGTATACCAAGAATATTATGGATATCATTTAACATACAAATAATATCATAGTATATCAATTTGTAGTATACCAAAAGTTATTAGGAATATCACCATTCAACAGTAATTATGTTATACTAGAATATTGGGTAACATACTCAAATAAAGTACTCCAGGATTAAATACTAATCATGTTATACTAGTGCATAGTGCACCAAGAATACTAAGAATACCATAATTCAACACTAATCAAGGTATACTAATATATAATATACCAAGAATATTGGATATACCATTGAACATACTCAAACAAAGTATAACATGATTCAACAATAATCATGGTATAATTTGTATTTTACCAAGAATAACATATTCAAATAAAGTATAACATGATTCAACACTAATTATGGTACACCAATGTATAGTATACCAAGAATATTAGGTATACCATATACCATGATTCAAGAATAACCATCGTATACCATTATTGAACAGTAATCGCAGTTTACCATGATTCAACTGTAATCATGTTATACTATATAGTATACAAAAAAAATGATGATATACTTTGAGTTGTAAGATAGGTTCCCCTCTAGAATATATTGTCAAGTAATCCACGAGAGATGATAATGATATTCTACAATTAATTCTATTCATTTTTTTCTGCTTAGCTCACTCAAAAAGGATCAGTGACATTCTATTTACTATCCATGTGACTTAAAGTGTCACGACCCATTTCTATGATAGGCTGTGATGGCGTTCAGCGTCGTCGCTAAGCAAGCCAACGGTGAATTAACCACGTAATTTCTCTTTTTAGTAAATTTCTAAGTAATTAAACGTTCTTTAATTTATTAAGATGTAATAAATACATATTTAAAATAAATAAAGCGAAGGCAACTGAATGCATTAATAACCATATGGTTGATCCAAAAATTACAAGTCTATTAGTGTGTGTGCCAAGACTTGATGTCACAAGAGTGTGGGCTACTAGTAGAATATACAAAATAATTACTACTCTCCTGTCCAAAATGAAATAGACAGAACAATAAGACAAAAGAGAGACTCCGGCTTCTGCAGAATGACTCGGAAGGCAGCTCACCGTATAATCTCGTAACAGGAATCAAGCGTGTGCGCTAGACTAATCCTGCACATTAAGTGCAAAAGTGTAGCGTGAGTACCTAAGCAACATGTACCCAGTAAGTATCCAGTCTAACCTTGAAGAAGTAGTGACGAGGGGTCGACTTGACACTTACAATGGGCTAACAATAATATGTCAAAATTATAATTAAACATGGATTGCATGAATAATACTAATAACTCAATAAT
Source organism: Nicotiana paniculata (assembly GCA_005239505.1). NCBI lineage: Eukaryota > Viridiplantae > Streptophyta > Magnoliopsida > Solanales > Solanaceae > Nicotiana > Nicotiana paniculata. The sequence continues at coordinate 25,188 of ML342287.1, read as the reverse complement.
AGGAAATAGTAAACAATCCTTTCACAAATATTAAGTCCCGAATTTATTTTCATCATTTAACAATTGTATCTCAAGCGAATGAAGCAATATCAATATTATTAATTCCAAAAATTTATCATGTGAAAATAATGTTGAGGTCGTACGACCCCATCCAACATAATTATTTAAATTGTGCACTGCCGAGGGTCAAACGATATGAATCATATATGCATCTGCTACCGAGGCGTTCAGCCCGCTCCACAAAAGAAAATACTTTAAATAAAACACAAATTCTCAATAACAGTCAAGTATCTGATTCACTACTTCAAGTAAGTGAAATTTAACCTTTTGCAATTCCTTTATCACATTTCAATATGGCTTAGGCAATTAAGTTTACAGGTAGGGTACAAACATTGCAAGTATAGCATGATATGGGTCCTAGATTACCCAAAAAATAACATAATTAGTAGCTATGTACGGACTCTCGTTACCTCGTGTGTACGTAGCCCCCCACAAATAAGAACACATATTAATTAATTTACCTATGGGGTTAATTCCCTCTTACAAGGTTAAAAAAGAGACTTGCCTCGTCTCAGAGCCTACTTTCCAGTCCAAGATTGTGCTCAAACCCTCAATTCGGTGCCCAACGACTCGAACTAGTCAAATATTATATAAAATGATCAATACATGTTCAAAACATCCTATCCTAGCTATCAAAGTGATTTCCCAAGCCTATTTTGAAGAATCCCTAAAATTCACCCACGGGCCCGAATTCTGGAAATTTTTGAAGAAAGTTGTTACTCATAATCTTATGAACTCAAATATATGATTTTTACTAAATTTCATAACCAATTTCGTGGTTAAATCCCATTTTTATCAAAACCTAGGTTTTTCTTCTAACCCATAAATTCCACATATATACATGTTAAAATATACCAATAATCTATGTATTAAAATTATATTAGGTAGGAATTACTTACCCTCAATAGCTAGGTTGAAATCCCCCTTTTTGAAGCTCCAAAATCGCCAAGTGTGTGAAAAATTAGAGAAAAAGCTCTAAGTCCCGTATTTAAGACAAGGCTTCTGCCCAGTTAACTTCCCCTTCTTCATGAATGCGAAAGAAGCCTCACATTCACAAAATCCTAAGCTTCCTGGGCATCATGAATGCGACAGGTCTAACGCGAACGCCAAAAGCAAGATGCACTGACCCTTCCCGGCCCCATTTCCTCTATGCGAACGCGAGGATGGCTTCGTGAACGCGTAGGCCAAGGCACACCAGGCCTCGCAGACGTGAGAGCCAGGCCGCGAACGCGAAGGGAAATTTCCCACTTCCCTCAAATCCTTCTTCGCGAACGCGATGGCCCTCCCACGTCTGCGAAGAAGGAAGCCAGGACTAGAAAATCTTGTTTCCTAAACTTAGTTTCGGGCGGTCCGAAACTCACCCGAGCTCGTCGGGACCTTGTCAAACTACATCAACAAGTCTATAAACATAATACAGACCTGCCCGAACTCTCGAAACACGTAAAACAACAACAAAACCACAGATCACACGCCAAAACCAAATCGAATCAAAATATGAACTTCCAGTTTCTAAATCCCTCTGAACGCGCCGAATCATACTTAAACTACTTGGAATTACATCAAATCTTGCGTGCAAGTCTTAAATCACCATACAGGACTATTCCCGATCTCGGAATTCCATTTGGACCTTGATATCATAAAAACCTACTCCAACCCAAATTTAAAGAACTTCAAAAACCTTAAAAGAGCTAAATTTCACTATTAGGCGTCGAATCGCTCCTGGGTCATCCAAAAACGGATCCAAACATACGCCCAAGTCCGAAATCATCATATGAACCTATTGGAACCGTCAAATCCCGATTTCGAGCTCTTTTACTTAAAATGTTGACCGGAGTGAAACTTAGCCTTTTAAGGCCAATTTAAGGAACCAAGTGTTCCGATTTCAACCCGAACCCTTTCAAATCTCGAACTAACTATCCCCGCAAGTCATAAAATAGTAAAAGCACATACGAGGAGTCTTATTTAGGAGAACGGGGTTCTAAAACACAAAATGACCGGTATGGTCGTTACATTCTCCACCTCTCAAACAAACGTTCGTCCTAGAACGAGCCTAGAATCATACCTGGAGTGCTGAATAAGTGTGGGTATCTGTTTCTCATGTCCTCCTCAGACTCCCAAGTCGCCTTTGATTTTTATTTCAAAAAAAAAATCTCCTCAACTGGTTGGCCCTTCTACTGAACCTTTACCGTGAAAATTCTCTTGGACCTCAACTGGCGAACCTGCCTATCAACAATGGCAACTGGATCCTCCTCATAACCCAAGCTCTCATCTAACTAAATCGTGTTGAAGACTAACACATGTGAACTGTCGGCATGATACCTCCGGAGCATAGAAACATGAAAAAATGGATGAACTCTCGATAGACTGGAAGAGCAAGCTCATAAGAAACCTCCCTAACTCGTCTCAACACCTAAAATGGGCCTATAAACTTTGGACTCAACATACCCTTCTTCCCAAATCTCATGATCCCCTTCATCGACTTTCAAGAGAACCTTATCACCCACCATAAATGATAAATCACGCGCCTTCTGATCCGCGTAACTCTTCTGTCTGGACTGTGCTGTGCGAAGTCACTCTCGACTCAACTTTACCTTATCCAAGGCATCCTTCACCAACTCAGTACCATATAACTTAGCCTCGCCGGGCTCAAACGACTCGATGGGAGAACGACATTGCCGACCATATAAAGCCTCAAATGGAGCCATCTCGATGCTAGACTGATAACCGTTGTTGTAAGAAAACTCGGCCAAGGGCAAGAATCGATCCCACTCTCTCCCAAAGACAATCACACATGCTCTGAGCATGTCCTCCAAGATCTGAACTATCCGCTCCGACTGCTGATAAGTAGGAATTTTAGCCTATTATTTTCTCTCTTTTACTTGTGTTTTGAACCAAAAATGCGTGAAAGTATTCCTGAAAACTAACTTAATATGCTTGCTTGCATGGTTTGTTCAAAAAGAGCCAATTAAGCCATAATCAACTCATAAAGGAGTCAAACTTGAACAAAACCAAGGCTGGATCAAGAGCTGCGGAACGCGGACCGCGACAGAAAAGGGCGGCCGTGAAAGTATTAACGCGGACATGGACATAATTACGCGGTCCGTGAAATGGAGAATCAGAGAGATGGTTTTAGGCACAAATATCAACGCGGACCGCGTCAGAAAGAGGCGGCGCGAAAGTACTGGCGAGACCGCGATTGGAATTCTGCGGACAGCGGTTGCTAAGATTCTGAGAGTTCATTCTTCAGGAAAAAATAAGAAAGGCGGTCCGTGTAAAAATTATGCGGCCGCGGAAATCTTTCACGCGGATGGGATGGAAAATGCGGTCCGTAAACCAAGGCTCATATCCCAGACCCTGATGTGAAGAAACACGGACCGCGATCAAAGTTATGCAGCCGTGAAAGCAAGAGTACAACCGCGGTCAAAATTATGCAGCTGCGAAACCTCCGCAAGGGTATTTTGGTCAGAAAATTTTACCCTAGTATAAATATATCTCTTTGTCAATTTTAGGTTAAGTGATGTTCTTGCTAGACAACTAGGTTTTCCTATTTGGGCAATTTTGTACAAGATTTACCTTCAAACATTAGATTTTCATCTTTTACTTTAATATCTCCTATTTATCTTTGATTTCTGCTATTATTATGAGTAGCTAGACCCATAGCTAGGGTTGTGACCCAACCCAAGTGTGGGTATTTAATGGATCTTGAATTTTAAGACTTGACCATTTATGGGTTAGTGATATTTAGCCTAATTCATGCTAGAAAGAATTAGTGGTTGCAAACACTGATTCATGCCTTTATGACTTAGGCTCTTTTTGAGAAAGAGGGACTAAGTCCAGGAAAATTAGGCTCACAAGGAATTGGGGTGAACTCAAGAAATTGATAGCCTTGATTAAAGGGTTGAACCTAGAGATAGTAATACTCGACTTGAGCTAATATCACTTGTATTGCACGAATACCCATTTGGACTTGAGAAAGCCAAAGTGTGCAAAATCATTCAAACTACCGAGAGGTATAGAGTGAGTACTTAGGTGTGATAGCTATATTACGATCCCAAATTGATCAAACTTGCCCTAGATTCTTGATACCCGTTAGTTATCCACCTAGGCGGAAGTCACTACCCTAGTCCTTTTAAACACTTGAAAACTATCACCAAAAATATTTTACTTAGCTTTAATCGTAGCATATAATAGAAATAGAAGTAGAAGTAGAATCATCACAATCATGTTTGGAAGTGCAATTAGGAACAACACACGCATTTAGATTTAGATAGATACCTAATTCCAAATCAATTAACTCTCTGTGGAAATCGATCCCGACCTTGTTAGGTAAAGCTACATCGACCATCCTCGCTACTCTATAGTGGTGTGAGTTTGGCACCGGTCAATTTTTGGCGCCGTTGCTGAGTAGTTAGATGGTTTTAGATATCTATCTAACTATTTGTGTGTTTTGTTTTTCTTTCTTTCCATTTTTTCTAACTTTTGTGTGTTAATTGCTTTAGGTACCACATGGCTCATAATGATGCTCTCGGGCATATTCCTCTGGGGGAGGAGGTAGATGACAATGATGCGGATGAGGTTAATCTAGAACCTCAAGTCCAAAGAAGAAGCCACCCGCCTCATGACAACATTCCAAACCCTACCCCACCTCCTCCAAGGGCAGCACACCGGGTGCTATCCAATGAAGGCTACGCAAGTGCAATTGTCCCACCCCGGATTCGGGCGGGCAATTTTCAAATAACCAATGTCATGCTGACTCTACTGGAGCAAAGGGGTTTCTTCACCGGAGCTCCCAATCAGAACGCATATAAGCATCTCAAAGGTTTTGTAGACACATGTTGGGGGAGCAAGCAGACGAATCTATTTGAGGACGCTCTGAGATTGAGGCTTTTCCAATTTTCACTTAGAGGGAAGGCTTTGGATTGGCTTGAGAGGCTACCCAACCATTTCATCACCACTTGGGATGAGTTGGCTTAAAATTTCATAGAAAAGTTTTTCTCTCCGGGTCATATAGCCACATTGAGGGATGAGATATTAGCCTTTATACAAGAGCCAAATGAAACCTTACATGAAATCTGGGAACAATATCAGACAATGGTAAAAGAATGCCCCAACAATGATATGACTAAAGCAATGATCCACCAAACATTTTATAGGGGTATCAACACAACGAACCAGTGTGTGGTGAATCAGCTCGCACGAGGAAATTTCATCAAAGTGCCTTATGCCGATGCATGTGACATATTAGATGAGATGGAGGACACCTCCTCAGCTTGACAAAGTCGGGCAAACATTCCTCAGGGTGACCCTAATGTCATCCACTTTCACAAGGAACTTCATGACCACGGACAAGCCATACCAGAGTTGACAACTACTATGAACCAATTAGCAAAGGCTCAACTTTAACAAGTTTAGGGGACAAAGCAAGTAAACGCCATGGAAGGAGTGAATGTAATGGTCAACAAGAGAAGACAACATGGTCAACAAGTGCAAAAAGCAATCAAGAGCAATTTGAGCAGAGTGGTAGTGGCTATAATCAAGACGATTCTTATGATGATCAAAGTGAGGAAGTTTTATATGCCAATAATTACCAAGGTTAATAGAGAAATGCTCCAAATCAACAGTGGAGATCACAGGGAAACAATCAAAATTGGGGCAACCAATGACAAGTGAATTGGAATAGTGGCAACAACAACAATCCGAACAATTGGGGGAACAACAACCAAAACTGAGGTAATCAACAAGGAAATTGGGGAGGAAAAAATAATAGAAATTGGGGTGGCAACAACAATAAAAATTGGGGAGGAAACCAAGGGGGTTGGAACAATAATAACCAAGGCAACCGGGGGTCGGGCTTTCAAAGGCCTCCGATGTATCAACAACCCAACAATCCACCTCCATATCCGTCTCAAGTGAAAAGTTCTTCAAACAATGAGATGGGGTGGATAGAAAGTATGTTCAAGCAAATGATGGAAAGAAATGCTGACTCCGATGCCCAAATAGCCTCCCATAACACTTCAATCCGCAACTTGGAAGTACATATGGGTCAAATTTCTCAAGCATTAAATACTCTCCCTAAGGGGTCACTACCAAGTGATACGGTAGTAAACCTGAAGGGTGTGAACTGTCACACCTCCTTTTTCCCGCCAAGGGGGTGGGGGTGGGGTATGGAACTTTTTCCAATTTAAGTGATATAATCGAAATGGGATTATTTATTTATTCAGAGTCACCACGTGGAATATTTATGGTGTCCTAAGTCACCAGTTTATTTTAGAATCCCAAATCGAGGAAATTGACTCTATTTGTTGGTCTGCGAACACAAAAGACTGGGTAAGAAATTCTGTTAACCCGGGAGAAGGTGTTAGGCATTTCGAGTTCCGTGGTTTTAGCATTGTCGCTTAACTATTAATAATTGGCCTAATTATCTGATTAATACATATTTTGAACCTATGTGCATTTTATTCCTCTTTTAAAATCGCTTTTAGCATTTGTAAAATTTATTTGAAACAAGTCACGATGTCGTACACTTGTCGTTTTGGTACACATTACAAACCGCGTCACATGAAATGCACCCGTGATTTACGACATATTTTATTTTATTATTATTTGAAGCTATGGTCGGGTCACATGAAATGCACACCCGAATTGGGAATTACGTATCACGACTATGCCACGGGAACCGTACCTATAGTCGCGATACTTTATTATTAGTCGCGCCGAAAGAAAACTTCGATGTTCAAGAGTTAATTAATTCTCCTATGATTGTTGTATGTAAAAGAGGCTGCAAAGTTATGGAACCATTGATTGAAGAAAAGTTACACATATTTGCCAATCTAGGGGACAACACCGATTTCAAAACTGAAACTCTCGCGAATTTTAAATAATTATGCAGTGGAACATCTCACTTAAATACTAATAGGTTCGTTTTTTTCCATTTAACAAAATACAAACTAAGCCAATTCGACAACTGATTTGCGGAGCATCCAACTTCTCACTTCATTGAGCCATTGAAGGAAAAACTCTATTTACTCTTCAATAGTTAATTAAATTAACCCAGCAATTTAGCTACAAGGCAACCTAAATCCATTAATGACAGAGCAATTGAGTAGAGCTTGAACACGACAGAACACTAAGCGAAAATAACTGGAGGCATGACCAAACACATGAAAATTTGTTGAATGCTTCAGAGGCATTCAAATATTTAACTCATGTGCTAATTCATCAACATCCGAAACATACAAAGCAACGATAATAAGAATGAATCTTTTAAACATCCATCATAGATTCAAATCCACAAACTCTTCATTTTAATAAAAATGATTACAGAAGGGGTTATGGTATTTACCTGTTACCGATGAACAAATAGAGGGAAACCACAAAAAAGTTTAATGGAGGAGGGAAGGGATGAAGCTCAGCAACAACAGTCAAAGATCCAGCAATAAATAACGAACGACTTTAAATTTCAGCTTGAAAAATAGCTTTGGGATCCCAAAAACTTATTGAAATGATATAGTAGAAATCACAATAACTTTCTATCAGTTTTCTTGGTGTTTGTTCTTCAAATCTGTTCTGAATTAAAGAGTTTTTCTATGTGCGTGAGTGTGAGAGTGTGAAGGAGATGTATGGGGAGTGGCTAGCGTGGTGGATCTCGAGAGAACCCATGAGAGAGGCAACCTTCTTCGATTTTTTAGGAGATGGGGAATGAGGGCGCCGTTAGGTCTTCTTTTTATTTTTGGTAGGGATCTTATTTTCTAATTAGGTCTGATCTCTTTAAGGTAAACAGATTAGTGTTTATAGGAATAGAAGGGGTTGGGTCAGTGGAGGAGAGTGGATTGGGGCAAAATATTGGGCCATTTGGAACTGTTTTGGCCCAATTCCGATTTTGAGCTCAATTAATTAATTTGAACCAAAATATAAAATAAACTAAAGTATATTTGTATTTTAACTAATGCGAACTAATGTTAATAATGCAAGTAAAAATATAAGAATGCAAAAACAAAAGAGATATATTTTTTTATCATTTTCGTGATTTGAAATGCTATTAAAACATGCTATAAGGGCAAGTGAATGCCAAACAAACAAAAAAATAAAATTCCTAAATTTCTACAAAAAGCACTAAAACTATTTTTGAATATTTGGGAGTAATTCTCTATGTGGGGCAAATATTAGGGGCTCACAGCGGCCCCTCTTTGCTCGGAAACATGAAGAGTTTTCGGGCAAAGACAAAGTGAGCAATTACAAGAAATTTTAGCCCATTTGATACTCCATGGGAAGCATTTTTTGGAAAAGTTTGACCGAACCTTGCTTCAAAGGTTGCCTACATATCCTTGGCTATAAAGGAATCAAGTCAGTGTAGTTCTGGAAGTTTTGGTAGCTGGGACTACCCGAAAAGCCATGATTTTACTGATGTTGCTGCTTGCTGAGCTCCTTATTACACCAAAATCAAAAATAAAAAAAATTAGCTAAGCCTATCAGCTACGAGATACAAGATTCCTATGTACAAGTCTTCTGAAGCTTGATCTTGAGTCTTGGCTGTTTCTTTATGTAGACTCTGATCTGAATCTTGATGTTTGTTAGCTGTAGGTGCTTGTTGAATCTTCTTCAGCTTTTTCGGATCAAGACGGGACATGCAAAACTTGTGACTGCAATCTTGTCTTGAGCAGTCCACATCTTTTTTGCTTCTGTACTTTGGGTTCAACTCTTTTATTTTCTTCTTTTCTTTTATTCTGAATCGAGACTTCTTCTTGTGGTCATCTCGAACCATGTGCCTCGAGGTATAACCTTCTCAGGCATCAAAACAAACGAACGAAATTTTTCTGCCCCAGTTTTCACTAGGAAATTTTCATGAGTTGTTGTAATAAAATTCTATACTACTTCATTATTGAAAGCGATAGAAAGGTTGGGAGTGATGCACCCGGATGAACGTAGACTAGGGAGTGGAGACCCTATGTCTAAAAGTAAAATCAACTAGGGACTGGAGACCCTATGTTGGAAAAGATCGACAGGTTATGTTGTCGTCAAGAAAAAAGATCATCAGGTTATGCCGGCGTCAGGAAAGAAAAATCAACAGGTTATGCTGTCGCCAGGAAAAGATCACCAGGATATGCCGGCGTTAGGAATGAAAAAATAACAGGTTATGCTGTTGTCAGGAAAAGATCACCAGGTTATGCTGACGTATGGGAAGGATCAACAAGTTATGTTGTTGCCAAGAAAAGATCACCAGGTTATGCTGGCGTCTGGGAAAGATCAACATGTTATGCTATTGTCAAGGAAAGATCACCATGTTATGCTGGCGTCTAGGAAAGATCAACAGGTTATGCTGTTGTTAGGAAAAGATCACCAGGTTATGGTGGCGTCTGGATAGGATCAATAGGTTATGCTGTTGTCAGGAAAAGATCACCAGGTTATGTTGGCATATGGGAAAGATCAACAGGTTATGCTATTGTCAGGAAAGGATCACCAAGTTATGCTGTCGTGTGGGAAAGATCAACAGGTTATGTTGTTGTCAAGAAGAAGATCACTAGGTTATGCTGGCGTCTGGGAAAGATCAACAGGTTATGATGTTGTCAAGAAAAAGATCACCAGGTTATGTTGGCATCTGGGAAAGATCAACAGGTTATGCTGTTGTCAGGAAAAGATCACCAGGTTATGCTGGCGTGTGGGAAAGATCAACAGGTTATGCTATTGTCAAGAAGAAGGTCACCAGGTTATTCTGGCGTGTTGGTTATGTTGTTGTCAAGAAAAAGATCACCAGGTTATGCTGGCGTCTGGGAAGGATCAACAGGTTATGTTGTTGCTAAGGAAAAGATCACCAGGTTATGCTGGCGTCTGGGAAGGATCAACAGGTTATGTTGTTGCTAAGGAAAAGATCACCAGGTTATGCTGGCATCTGGGAAAGATCAACAGGTTATGATGTTATCACGAAAAAGATCACCAGGTTATGTTGGTGTCAACTAGGGAGTGGGACCCTATGTTGGAAAATGTGTAGCTAGGGATTGGAGGCCCTATACTACTTTAGGTTTGAATTAATTTCAAAATCATTTCTTCTTCTTCTTCTTCCTGTTTTTTTCATTTTATTTTCAGAGAATGAGTAAATGCGGGAAAGAATTTTTAGAGGAGACTTCCCTTTTTTGGAATTGTCGCTGCAGAGCCACTTCTAGCCCTTGCGCGGCTTCTTTTGGTTACACCTGCTTTCGGGTTGCACCTGTTTCCTATTTTTCAAACAAAGAACAATTTGTCAGTTTGAAACAGTAGTTGGTTTTGCGGCCTTGATTTTTACCCACTTGATTTCGTCTCGTCCTTTTGACGAAGATCTCAACTGCTGCTTGCTGGGGGTTGATTTCATTTATAACCTTGGAGACCCTGGCCTTTCGAAACTTTGCCATGGCGGTTGGTCGCGTGGGATCCAACATGTTTGTCTTTATTTTGCCTTTGCTGGCCTTTCATTTCTAACTTTTCCTCCAACTTTAACTTTAGAGCATTTGGAGTATTTCGATTTTTCAAACTTTGCCGAGATGGTTAGCCACGCGGGACTGAACCTTTCAACTTCATTCGCCTTTATAGGCACCTCAATTTTATTTTCTCCTTTCAAGGGTTTTGAGTTTGAAGCTATGGCTAGTCAAGATCGACTCGATGCCCCCTGACGAGGCTGGGTGCCTTTTGCATATTAGCCCATGTCAAATGAGAGCCCTGTAAATCAACGCTGCCATCCTTTCTTTGTCTTACTTTAGGAACATAGTAAACTGAAAGGGATTGAAAGCAAATAAACAAGATAACGGGAAACTGTACTTAGACAAGGAATACCCCTTTCGGGGAGAAAGGAGAGAAGGACTTATCTGGAGTGTGTGCGGTCTTAAATAAATATGACATACCTCTTGGATTGGATGCCCGATCTCTGCAAACCATCTAACTCTCAGAAATTCATCACAACTATTACCTAGAGATTTGAGAAACCTTGCCCCGGACTGTGTCCATGTCAGTGACCCGTTATCCTTTTCGATCAGTGGTGCCCTTTGCGGGTTTTCACCAACTAACCTCTATCATTTCTCTTCTCACTGTCGCCTTGTATTGCTCTTTGCGAGTTTTCACTAACAAGAATCTCTCATTTTCAATTTCTCTGCTTACCATCGCCTCACGATGCCCGTGCGGGTTTTCACCAATAAGACTCTCTCATTTTATTTCTCTCATTTGCTTGTATCAGATCCAAACAACTGTATCCTCAAATTTTAGACATCTTTGCCGATTGACCGGGAGGACTTGAACAGGATCTTGGTGAAAAGAATTTGTATTGAATTACAACTTTGGAACCATTCAGGCAAAAACATCGCCGAACTATCATAACATTTTCCCCAGCTTAAACTTTTGGAGGAAATGTGAAATTTTATTTTGGTGTGACTGAACCTCAGAGAGAGGCTGCCTACATATCCTTTCGGAATCAAGTCGAACATAGTTCGGGAAACTTTTGTTTTTTTGTTTGTTTGGTTTTTCCTCTGTTTTTTTTTCTTTTTCTTTTATTTTATTTTTGTCTCTTTTTTGTTGTTTTTTTTTCTTTTTCTTTTCCTTTTTTTTCAATAACATTTTTAGGTTCCAAAGAGGGTAATCAAAGGAAGGTAACCGGCTCAACGGCTTGACAAAATGGGTAATGGTGTTTGGGTAGCGAGAATGAAAGCCTTCGTCATCCCAACCAGAGAACATTTAATACTATATGGAAGATCAAACAACAGTATATTTTGACCGCATATGCGTTGACAGTTGTTTCAGGGATATTTTCTTCGATGTACCCCAAGTACAAACACACTCTTTTGGCAGTACTCTTATTTCAATGTATGGACCTTTCCAATCTGGAGCCAATTTTCCTTTTGGCTGCGCCTGTGTGGACAGTTGTTTTAGGGACATTTTCTTCGATATTACCAGGTGCAATGCTCTCTTTGGCAATATTCCTGTTACCATGTATGGATCTTTCCAATATGAAGCCAATTATCCTTTAGCTTTTCCAAGTCTTTGTTTTATTTCCTTAAACCTAACTTCATTACATTCTGATTCTTGATTCATTATTTCAAAGTCTGACAGCGTTTTAGAATCTGGGCATGAAGTCCGCAAGCATGTCATGTTATTGAAATCTGCATTTAAACAGAACTAAAAGTAGAATAAGAAAAGAGACAAGATTAAGAAAAGAGACATTCTTGGAAAATGAAATATTAATTCCATTTGATTTTTTTCCCTTTTTTTGATATTTTTAAAATTCTTTTTGAAGTTTAAAGATAGAAAGGTTTACATCAGAAAGTAAGACAATAAAGTAAAACATCCGGATCACACCCTAAGATAATTCGGATGCAGAAAGGATAGCAAGACTGGCTAACGAGACTTCCATATGATGGGGGGAACTTTCAGGCTTGGCGACCATTTTTTAGATTTTCTTCTCTCTAGGCAAAGGCTGTAATGGCCTTCAGTGCCTGATCAAATTCTTCATCTTCACAAATCACTCCTACTACTGGCCCAGTGTGAGCAGGTAGGGGGATTATTCATCATATTAGGGTCATCTTCATCCCTAAGCACTATTCCTGGACCTCGATGAGGTATTCCACTACTCTTTTAAGAGTCCAACAATCTTCAGTGTCATGCCCCACTGCTTCTGAGTGGTATTCACATCTAGCATCAGCTCGGTGCGAGGGGGACTCGGGGTCGGCCAGTTTGGGGCCACTAATTGTAGCAGACCTAGCCTGATTAGCTTTTGAAACAAACTTGAATACGATTCACCAATGGGGGTGAACTGATACCTTCTGAAGGGTTCTCTTGGACAAGGATTGTATTGGGGAACATTTGGTTGGGTATTATACAGAACTTGGTAAGGATGGGCATTTCTGAGAGGTGGAGCTCGGTTTTGGGCATAATATTGTGGCCGCGTCTAAGATTGCGCGTTCATTACCGCATAGGGAGGCGGTGTCACGGCATAAGAATCATCTTGATTGGGATAATAGTGTAGTGGGACCTTAGGAAGCATATATGATTGGTTGAACGCCCCCCTTCGAGCTCGAAGCCATCATGGATCCCTCTTCTCTCCCGTTTCTGTTCATCAACCCCTCCAAACCATTATGAACGGCCTGTGATGCAGCCTTAAAAGCAGTTTGACTCAAGATTCGGCCCGTTTTCAAACCATTTTCGACCATTTCCCCAATTTTATAGATTCAGCGAATGGTCTACCCATAGCATACATCATGTTCTGGAAGTAGTCTGCCTCTTGGGCCTGTAGGAAGGCCGTAACCATTTCTGCTTCGTCCATTGGAGGCTTTACCCTGGAAGCTTGCTCATGCCATTTGTCAGCATATTCACGAAAGCTTTCCGCGGTTTTCTTTTTCAAATTGGACAAAGAGTACCTGTCAAGAGCGATTTCCACATTATACTGGAACTGGCAGACAAAGTCTCATGCCAAATCGTCCCACATATGCCAATGGGTAATTTCTTGATCCATATACCATTCAGAAGCGGTTCCAGTGAGGCTTTCTCCGAAACAGGCCATTAGGAACTCATCTTTTCCACTCGCACCCCTCAGTTGGTTACAATATCGCTTCAAGTGAGTGATCGGGTCTCTATGCCCGCCATATCTTTTGAACTTTGGTGTTTTAAAGTCAACGGGTAAATGCACGTGAGGGAACATGCACAAATCAGCATATGAAACGCTCTTTTGGCCACTCGGGCCCTGCATATTCTTGAGGCTTTGCTCGATGTTTTTCATCTTTCGTACTATCTCTTCTTCTTCAGGATTCCTCACGGTTCTCCCATGTTCTATGGGAGATTTAAATTGTGGGTGTCGAGGATAGGAATTTGGGGTAACTTGAGCGGTTTCCAACTGAAATTGGAGTGCTTGGAAGGTGAAAGTTGATGGTTCAAAGCTTTGTCGAGGCATTGTTGGTCGTGTCGTGGTGTAGACTGGTGGTGCGGTGAACATTTTTGGTAGTGTCCTTGAATCTGGTGCCTGGGGGTGAACCACAGAACGCATTCTGGGGCCATTAGACGGCATTAGAGGGTGCCCACATGCGATGAGTGGGTTGGGCACAAGGATGTTGCGAAGCCCACCTGAATTGGGGATCAACTCAGGAAAACCATGGATTACACTTGCCAGTTCCCTACCATTAGGCCAGGCGTCTCACATTTCCAACATGCAGAGACGCAACATTTTATTTTCTTCAGCAGTTGTTGATTCTGGCTGCGGAATAGCCGATGCCAGGCTATCTTCAGGACCGATGATTGGTAGATTGATTGCGGAGGCCATTCCTGCCTTTGGACTACCAACAAAACCAACCACCTAAATAAGACCTGTCTATATTTGCAAACACAACAACCTGATTAGTTTGAGACATTTAACATATAGGGAATCGCATATTGGGGGTGCAATGCACCTAACAGTTAAACTCTTCTACCTTGTGTTTGAACGGTTCTGTGTTTCATCCAGGCCTTTAAAAATCCCTTCCCAATTTTGTCTCTCCCTCTTTTCTTTTGAATTTTTCATATCTCGATTTCTTTTTTTTTCTCTTTTTGTTATCTTTGCTCTTCATTTTTCTCAGTTATTTTTGTCGCTCTTTTTTGTTCGGTCTCTTTTTTTTTCACTTTCTTTTGTTTTTCACTCAGTTAACTTACTAGGAACGATTCAATTCGATGTGGATTGCCTACGTATCTGACGCCGCATGAATCAGATCTCGCGTAATTCGGGAAGATTGAGAATGAAGTAAATAAGCTAACTCGTTTTTTTATATTTTTTCTTCTTTTTTTTACTTTTATAAAACTCAGACATTTTTTTTAACTTCGTTTTTTCTCCTTTTTTTTTGAATTTTTGAAGGAAGGATTAAAAGAAGAAAGAATATTCTTGGCTCTTTTTTTTTTTGGATTTTTTTTTGAAATGTTTGAAAAAAAGACTTCTAAAGGAGAATTTTTATTTTATTTTAATTTTCATTTGTACTATTTTTTCTTTTTTTTTTTTTTTTTTTTTTTTTTTTTTTTTTTTTATGAATTTCTAGGAGAAATATTTATAAAGAAAGGAAAAACATGTATTTCTTTTTTGCATTTTGATTGATTTTTTTTTGAATTAAAGACTTCTAAAAATTTATTTTCCTTTGTTTTGAACTTTGGGAATTTAAAAAGTAAAAAGACAAATATGTTTTGTTGAATTTTCATTCGTTTTATCTCTCTTTTTTTTTTATTTAAGAAGAAAGAAAATATTTTTGGATTTTGAATTTTGACCCTAAATTTTCAAAAGAGGGAGTTTAAAGAAAGTTTTCTAAAGGAAAAAAGAATATTTTTTTTCTGTTTTTTTTTAAAATTTTTGAAAAAAGACTTCCAAAGAAAAAAGAGAATATCTTTTTGGATTTTTTTTTTGCATTTTGAGAAAAAGACTTCTAAAAGGTAAAAAAAATATTTGTTTGTTTTTTGGATTTTGATTGGATATGTTTCCCCTTGTTTTTTGAAGACTTCTACAAAGAAAATATTTCAATTATTTCGAGTTTTCTTTAAAACTTCCGAAAGAGAATTTCTTGAAGAAAAGTGAAAATATCTTTGGACATAAACTTTTCAATTTTTTATGACATTTACGAAAGAAGATTTCTAAAGAAGGAAATGAATTCTTTTTTTTTTCGTTTTCTGATCTTTTTTTTTAATTTTGGGAAAAATGCTTCTGAAGAAGGGAAAAATATTTTTTTTTGGATTTTGTTTGATTTTTTTGAACGAAATGCTTCAAAAAAGAAGGAAAATATATATTTTTTTAAATTTTTGAATTTTCTAAGGAAATAATTCTAAGAAGGAATTAAAGAAAGGGAAAATATTTTTTTTATTTTTGGAAAATTGGGGCCGGAACCGATGATGTTTGCCTACGTATCTCACATCTGATGAGAATCAGACCCGCGTAGTTTTGTCAGTTTTGACGGAACCGGGAAAAAACATGACCTTTTGAAAACACTGGCTTATTTTCCTTCCTTTTCTTTAAATAGAGTTTCGGATTTCGAATACCTACCTCTCACTCTTGGTGATTTCTTTTTTTTTTTTGCTTTTTTTTTAATTTTCTTTCCCATTCTAGAAGCCGGTCAACATGCAAGCCGAAACAAACAAATGCCAAGTAGCACGTAAGATGCATCGGGATGGTATTTTATTTCGGGTACACCTGTCCTAGACGGACCCAACCCCTATGTTGAGTCCCCTAAGTTAAATGTACGTGATGCAAACAAATGCACCTACCAGGGATCCGGCATTAGGCTATGTTATTCTAAGTTTAAATCCTGGGTTTTATTGTTCTAGACCTGGCTTATCCGAGCGGACAACTCGAGCCGGGAGGGGGGGGGGGAAACGTACCAGGAATACAGAAGCTTCACCGGCTTTGCAACTTGTCCGAACCTCGTTCTAAAATTAGGATATGACTCTAACAGAAAAGAAGCCACGCGGAGCGCACGTTTCCCAGAAGATTTAGAAGACTCGGAGAGAAGAAGGTTTCGTAGCAGTTTATATACATTTCATACAATAACAAAGCGGTAAAAGAAAAATGACATTTAGCACATTAGGCTCAAATACGTAAAAATCAGACAATCATGAAAGCCAAGCATAACAGTTATTATACGCTCAAATTCTTGAACCCTGAACCAGAAGTTCCAGGTTCTATTCCCCAGCGGAGTCGCCAGAGCTGTCACACCTCCTTTTTCCTGTCGGGTGAGGCGGGGGGGGGGGTGGGATAAGGGAGTTTTTTCAATTTAAGTGACATAATCGAAATGAGATTATTTATTTATTCTGAGTCACGACTTGGAATATTTATGGTGTCCCAACGGTTTATTTTAGAATTCTAAATCAAGGAAAATGACTCTATTTGTTGGTCTGCGAATACAGAAGACCGGGTAAGGAATTCTGTTAACCCGGGAGAAGGTGTTAAGCATTTTCGAGTTCTATTATTTCAGCACGGTCGCTTAATTATTAATAATTGGCCTAATTATCTGATTAATACATATTTTGAACCTATGTGCATTTTATTCCTCTTTTAAAATCGCTTTTAGTATTTGTGAAATTTATTTGAAACAAGTTACGATGTCGTACACTTGTCATTTTGGTACACATTGCAAACCGCGCCACATCAAATGCACCCGTAATTTATGAAATGTTTTATTTTATGATTGTTTGAAGTTATGGTCGGGTCACATGACTATGCCACGGGAACCGTACCCATAGTCGCGATAATTTATTATTAATCGCGCCTAAAGTAAACTACGATGTTCAAGAGTTAATTAATTCTCCTAGGTTTGTTGTGTGTAAAAGAGGCTCCAAAGTTATAGAACTAGTGATTGAAGAGAAGTTACACATATTTGCCGATCTAGGGGACAACACCGATTTTAAAACTGAAACTCTCGCGAATTTTAAATAATTATGCAGTGGCATATCTCACTTGTTCATTTTTTCCATTATAACAAAATACAAACTAAGCCAATTCGACAGCTGATTTGCAGAGCATCCAACTACCCACTTCATTGAGCCATTGAAGGAAAAACTCTATTTACACTTCAACAGTCAATTAAATTAATCCAGCAATTTAGCTACAAGGCAACCTAAATCCATTAATGACAGAGCAATTGAGTAGAGCTTGAACACGACGTAACACTAAGCGAAAATAACTGGAGGCATGACCAAACACATGAAAATTTGTTGAATGCTTCAGAGGCATTCAAACATTTAACTCGTGCTAATTCATCAACATCCGAAAAATAAAAAAGCAACGATAGTAAGAATGAATCTTTTAAACAACTATCAAAGATTCAAATCCACAAACTCTTCATTTTAATAAAAATGATTATATAGAAGGGGTTATGATATTTACCTGTTATCGATGAACAAATAGAGGGAAACCACAAAAAATTTTAATGGAGGAGGGAAGGGATGAAGCTCAGCAACAACAGTCAAAGATCCAGCAATAAATAACGAACAACTTTAAATTTCAGCTTGAAAAATAGCTTTGAGATCCCAGAAAATTATTGAAGTGATATAGTAGAAATCAGAATAACTTTCTACCACTTTTCTTGTTCTTTGTTCTTCAAATTTGTTCTGAATTAAAGAGTTTCTCTACGTGCGTGAGTGTGAGAGTGTGAAGGAGATGGATGGGGCGTGGCTAGAGTGGTGTATCGAGAGAGAACCCATGAGAGAGGCAGCTTTCTTCGATTTTTTAGGAGATGGGGAATGAGGGCGCCGTTAGGTTTTATTTTTATTTTTGGTAGGGATATAATTTTCTAATTAGGTCTGATCTCTTTTAGGGTAAAGGGATAGAGGGAGTTGGGCAGTGGAGGAGAGTGGATTGGGGCAAAAAATTGGGCCATTTGGAACTGTTTTGGCCCAGCTCCGATTTTGAGGTCAATTAATTAATTTGAACCTAAAATATAAAACAAACTAAAGTATATTTGTATTTTAACTAATGCGAACTAATGTTAATAATGCAAGTAAAAATATAAGAATGTAAAAACAAAAGAGATATATTTTTTATCATTTTCGTAATTTGAAATGCTATTAAAACATGCTAAAAGTGTAAGTGAATGCCAAACAAATAAAAAATAAAAAATTCTAAATTTCTACAACAAAAATTATTTTTTAATATTTGGGGGTAATTTTCTATGTGGGGCAAAAATTAGGTGCTCACAGGAACAATACGGGCCATGCTATGGCGGTGACCACACGAAGCGGTAGAGGTGGTTTTGCTAGTGCCTCTAATCCAAAGAAGAGTGTGAGTGATGATGTTGTGTTGCAAGATGATGACGAGGCATACAATGATGTGCAAGTGAATGATGAGAATGTGAATGATGAGGTGAGGATAGACATTGATGACACCGTGGAAGAGAGTCAAAATGATGTGAACCCGTCTAGGGAACACGTGATAGACATACAGAAACGGTAGTTCCCAAAGCCAAGGCTCCTTTGCCAAGGCCTCCTCCACCATATCCTCAAAGGCTCGCCAAGCAAAACAATGAAATCCAATTCAAGAAATTTATTGATATGATGAAGAGTTTGTCCATCAATATACCTTTGGTTGAAGCTCTCGAAAAAATGTTGGGATATGTCAAGTTCATGAAGGACTTGGTAACAAAGAAGAGATCAATGAATTGTGAGGCCATCAAAATGATACATCAAGTGAGTGCTATTGTGCATTCCATGGCTCCAAATCTAGAAGATCCCGGTGCCTTTACAATTCTATGCACCATTGGTAGTGCCGATTTCGCCAAAGCCTTGTGTGATTTGGGAGCAAGTATTAATTTTATGCCATATTCTGTATTCAAGACATTGGGTATTGGGCAGCCAAGACCTACTTCCATGAGGTTGAAAATGGCGGACCGGACAATGAAGAGGCCGATGGGGATTATTGATGATGTTTTAGTTCGGGTCGACAAATTCATTCTTCCTGCAGATTTTGTGATTCTCGACTGTGAAGTTGACTATGAGGTACCAATAATATTGGGAATACCTTTCCTAGAAACAGGGAAGGCATTGGTTGATGCGGAAGCTGGGGGTCTACCTTCCAGGTGGGTGATGAAAAAGTCGTGTTTCGCGTATGCAAATCAATGAGGCAACCTAATAGAAACGAATTATATTCTTTTGTGGATCTTGTGACGGAGGTGATTGTTGATGACACGAGTTCTATGATCAATGTGGAAGACCCTTTGGAAGCTGCGTTGTTAAATCATGATGAGGATGAGAAGGAAGGCTTGGTAGAATGTGCAAATGCTTTGCAAGGAATGGGATCCTACACATTTGGGCCCCTGTCACGACCCCAAATCTAAACTGGCCGTGATGGCGCCTATCGATACTAGGCTAGCAAATTTACTAAAAATAATAAAAATGATTTTGCATTTAATACATCAAATATCCGAATTTTCATAATAATTCTGTTTCTTAAGCATTTCAAAACAGTAAAAATGATTAGAACATCTAAGCACAACCCCATAATCTGGAGTCAACTGTCATGAGCATCTAAGAGGTGATACAGTCCAATACAAATCCTCTTCTACAACAAGTCTGGAAGTGAAGTAAAATGTCAGAGTAGGAAGGAGAAAGAGTAGGATGAGGACGCCAAGCAGCTACCTCACAATCTACGAACAATGCTCCAAATGAGGTAGCTCAACCATTGCTCTGCCCCGGTACCTGAATCTGCACACAAGGTGCAGGGAGTAACGTGAGTACGCCAACTCCGTAAGTAACTAAAGTATCTAAAAATATGAGTGCAGTGATGAGCATTTAAACTTTATAGTTTCAGAAAAATAAGTACCAGTAAAGGTAATAAATCAAGTCAAGAGTCCACATCTACCTAAGCTTTCACAAAACTCCAATTTTTCTGATTTAAACTTGTATAAAACCTTAGTCAACATTTATCAAAGAGGCTTAGTGTAAAGAAAAGTGAAAACAGTAGTTCCATAGAAATATCAGCCACTCGGGCACAGTGTTGCTCCCAAATAAAGCCTCTCGGGCAAGCCTCTTAGTCACTCGTGACTCTACTCTCATAAGTCAATGCTCACACTCAGCACTCTCACTCATCAAGTACCATGTAACAACTGCTGTGGCGTGCAACACGATCCAATACGTGTATATATATATATCAAACATGTGCTTGCTGCGGCGCGTAGCCCGATCCATATATAATGTATATTGCTGCAGCGTGCAGCCCGATCCATATAACATACGCTCACTGGGGGTGTACAGACTCCTGGAGGGGCTCCTTTAGCCCAAGCGCTATATTGAAGCGGCGTGCATCGCGATCCATATATAATCTATATTGCTGCAGCGTGCAACCCCATCCATATATAATATATATAACATACATATTGCTGCGGCGTGCAGCCCGATCCATAACTATCCTCACATACACGGCGCTAGGCCTCACTCAATCATCCTCACAAGCCACTCGGGCAATTCATCTCAACATCATGGGACTCAGCCCAAAACACTTCTCAGAGTTTCAAAACAGTGTGATAACAGTGAAAACAACAACAAGTGGTAAAGATGACTAAGTTCACAAATGTTCTATCTGGATGGTGTGAGAATAGTGTAAAAATACCCCTGAGGGTCTAAATAGGTCGGCACGAGGCCCCAAACATGGCTCATAGCCCATAAACAAGTATAGATTTCTAAAATACAGGATGTCGTGAGGTTTCAAATCGAATATGCGGCTTAATTGTCGCTACGGACGGACCAAGTCACAATTCCTATCGGTGCATGCCCACACACTCGTCACCTAGCATGAGCGTCACATTTACCAAAACAATATAAAATACCGGGGTTTCATATCCTCAGGTTTAGAGTTACAATCGTTAGTTACCTCAAAATAGCCCAAAAACTATTCTGCGGTGCTCTGGCCCCTCTAATCGGCCCCCAAATGCTCCGAGTCTATCAAAAAACAAATCAATAACATCAAAATATGCTAGGGATACGAACCCCAATCGAAAATTATCAAAATTAGGCACAATTCCCGAAATTTGCCAAATTCGGCCCCCCAGGCCCATGTCTCGGAGTCCGATAAAAATTACATCACAAGAATCCTTATCCTCCCACGAGTCTACCCATACCAAATTTACCAAAATCCGACCTCAAAATTGCCCATTCAAATCACCAAAAGTAATTTCCAAATTTTCCTCCCATTTTTTCCAACTTCTCTACTTTAATTCCTCAAATTGCATGGTGAAAATCAAGACAAATTCATGAAATTGAACCAAAAATGATTGAAGTACACTTACACAAGAATCCCACTGAAAATCTCGTCCAAAATCTCCTTCCACGGAGCTCTCAAATGGCAAAATGAGTTATGGCCAAGAACTACCCAAATTAGAACTTAAAATTGTGTGCCTGAACTTTACACTGTGCGATCGCGGAAAAAAGGCACACGATCGCGAAGAACAAAAATGCTGCCCATCTAAACTAACCCTATGCAGCCGCCGAATACCTCTGCGATCGCGTAAGACAACTCCTCAGAACAATGCGATCGCGACCAGCTCTATGCGATCGCATAGAGCAATTCCATCACCTCACTGCCACTCCAAGTCCTACTATGCGAACGCAAAGGTCTCCATGCGAACGCAGTGACCAAGACTTATCACACTACGCGATCGAACACCTACATTCGCGATCGCAATTCACAAAATTCGCCTGGTCTCAACTTTCTCTACGCGATCGCGGATGAACTCACATGATCGCAGTGAACAAACCACTGCTGCTAAAGCATCAGAAAACCAGAAATCTCCCAAAGACCAAAAGTGCCCGTTTGAGCATCCGAAATACACCTTGACACCCCCGGGACCTCAACCAAAACCTACCAACATACCCCATAACATCATTCAAACTTAGTCGAGCCTTCGAAACACCAAAAACAACGCAAAACACCAAAATCACATCAAATTCAAGCCTATGAACCTTGAAACTTCTAAATTTCACCAAAGATTCTGAAACCATCCAAAACACATCCGATTGACCTGAAAATTTGCACACATATCCAAAATGACATTACAAACATGATCCAACTTGCGGAATTCCATTCCGACCCCGATAGCCTAGTTTCCACTACCGATCGAAAATCACCAAAAACTAACTTTCACCAATTCAAGCCTAATTCTACACCGTACACTAAAACCACATTCCGAACACACTCCTAAGTCCCAAATCACCTAACGAAGCTATCCGAACCATAAAATTTACATTCCGAGGTCGTTTACCAATAAGTCAACTTCTGGTTGACTTTTCCAACTATTGAACCAAGATAAGAGACTAAGTGCCTCATTTCTCTCCAAAAATCGCCCCGAGCCCAAGGCAACCAATTTACACAACATAATGAAGCTGAACCACATATAATGAAGCAGAAACGGGGCTAAACTCTCGAAACGACCGGCCGGGTTGTTACATCCTCCCCCACTTAAACATTCGTTCGTCCTCGAATGTGCCAAGAGTTGTTCATCGAACTACCGCATAGCCTACCATGCACATACTCGGGGGTGATCTCACGTCACCCTATCCCATATAGGTCCAATAGCACAACACAATTGAAATTTCGAAATCTAATCCTGACCCATAAACCTTAGAACCAAATTTCCACCTCTGAAATAATTTACAAGATCAAAATTCCACAACTATAAACTGAACAGGTCTGAACACGCTGTATCAAAGCCATATCCGTAACCCAAGATGTAATCACATAGCATACCATATGACTCGAACACTCATAGCGATAACTCTTACCCACAATAACTGCTCAAAATAACCCAATGCCGGTACATAACCTCTTATCAAGAAATGCCTCGCTCTAACACTTTCATATACTGCCGATGAGGAGAGAAACACGTAGAAACTAGCAACCATTCGTCCGATCAGTTAGATATGAAGCTCCCCTTTCCCAAACAGGAAGTATAGCAGATTTCTAAGCCGACTCCCGATATTTATCCTTCCAACTATACTGTAAACAATTCTGACAATATTCCTTCTAGGTCCAATGACCTATTCTCATGCAACACGACCACTCTGATGACATGACACATCGATACAATTCGAAGACATAACCTGTGCAATTCGTGCACTCAATAGCAACATCCCAATGTAATCAAATTATATAAAAGATTCACACGAGAGGACTATCCTACCATTAACAATTACCATCACAACATCATACTAAAAGCCTGACACACATCGTAAAAATCAAAACACACGAATCCAATACCAAGGATCATACCTCCACATAACTCCGCTACAATGCGTGATCCCATCCGCACGCTGGTCCACATGAAATACTTCGAGTCACCTTGCTCAAAATCGATAATCATGCGAAATTTGACATCAAGTACTCAGAGTGCATTGCCACAACCACGGGGAAATCGGACGATACCATGCCACACGAATCAGAAAAAACATAACCAATACGTCTCAACCTCGCAATACCCAATTACTTATCTTACTCAGATCCCACGATAAAGCCCAAATAAATTCGCACCATAAGTAGATAACTAGCAACCACCACTCGTCGCAACACCGAAGGGTAACTCGTAGATCACTCCATAACATGAATAAACTATATCACAACCGAATTGTACATTCCTCAACAATAGAAATTCAGAGCCAACAGTTCCGACCCGGTGTAGAACACACACCCATACTGGCCTACCAATAACCCTAAACAAACTCCGGTCACTCACAACAGATAGATAACTCACCGAAAAGTTCATAATGACTGAACCATGGTACATACTAACATTTGACTAGCTTGCCCGCATCTTCACATTCACTATCACAGAATAACCTGCTTCTGAGAACTCTCAGTCTCGAAGTCACGAAGCGCACCAATTACTATATCTGATCTCAACTCCACCGCTCGAATACATAGGCACATCCCTAATACTCAATCATTACACGAGGGATACCCCTATAATTATTTTGTATTACCAAGAACCCTTGAATATCAACAGTCGATTCAACAAGAGAGCGTCGCAATACCAATGAAGCACCCTAAACTCCACACATTGACTCTTCAGGAATATATATCCTCATCAAGCCACCCAACAGGTCAATAACATCCCATTTGACCCCACTTAGAAGCAAAATTACTATACATCACCTGCACTTCACGCCAGTAGAAAATATACATCTCTAATCGTGGTAGAAACCATCGGGAACTATCTGAATCCCATTTGTACAACACCAAACTGCCACGACTGAATCCTTTTAACTCAACCAAGCTACGCAGGCCACCAAAAATCCAAGAGCATTGCCAAGAAACACATGTGAAAACTCTTTACCTCATAAACACCCAAAGAGCTAATCATACCCCTTACCCCTGTCGATCTGACCTACTACTAAGATGTCCTGTTAATCCAAGTTCCTTCTGACTTACCTTCGAATTAATACTTTTCCTTGCCATAATACCGCAATTCTCAACCCAGACTCACGGCACGAGTCCCAAGCATAAAGCTGTACCGTCTAAAGCTCGTAAGTCGCCGGATACTCTCTCAAATATCCCCAAAAGTACCATATTCAAAAAAAATACTTACCCTGAAGAGACTTCATGCGAATCTAAATCCATCACCTTCACTTTCTTGATACTGATATGTAGAGTCCATGAAAATGTAGAAATGCCACAAGTCCTGACACCCTCCAACG
>ML342282.1:16316-28619 GCA_005239505.1 Nicotiana paniculata | reverse complement strand
TCTAAACTCTATGCGATCGCGACTATACCTATGAAATCACATAGAGTAAATCACGAGACACCAGATACAACATACTTACACCAGATTTTCAACCTTTTAGCACCCTAGCACCTACCCGAAACTCTCCCGAGCCCTCGCGGCTCAAAACCAAATATACACACGACTTCAAAATCATCCTACGAATTTATTCGAGTAATTATACCACCAAAATAACATCAAAAACAATGAATTAAACTCAATCTATAGAATTTCCTCAAACTTCATAAACTATCAAATTTTCCATTTTTTATCCAAAACACGTCAAACCAAGTCCATTTCTTACCAAATTTTACAGATAACTCATACAACATATATTGAACCTGTTTCGGGCTACGGAAGCATAATACGAGACCGGTAACACAGATTTCACATAAAAGTTCATTTTCAAAAAGTCTTTATTATTTTCAGAAAACATTTTTCTTTAAAAATTCATTTCTCAGACTTGAAACCTCGGAATTCGATTTCGGGCATACGCCTAGGTCCCATATTTTCCTACGAACCCTCCGGGACCGTCAAATCACGGGTCTGGGTCCGTTTACCAGAGATATTGACCAAAGTCAACTTTATTCAATTAATTATCATAAATTCAACTATTTAACACATTTCCACTTAGAGGCTTCCCGGCTACGCGTCCGGGCTGTGCACGCACATTGAGGTGAGATTAACAGAGGCTTTCGGGGCCTCGAAACACAGTTTTAGCTAAATTTACACAGGATGACCTTTTGGGTCATCACAAATTTCCATCATGAAAATCCTAGATTTTAGGTTGAAATCTTATGAAAAAGTAATGGAAAATTGAAAAAAAGTAGGTTAGAATCACTTACCAATGAATTGGGAAGAAGATATCTTGAGAAAATCTCTTCTAGGGTTTTCTATGTATTTTGAAAGAATAAGGAAAATCCCGTCTAACTCAGCTTTTGACCAGGCGCAGATGTCGCAATTGAGACCTGTTCGCAATTGCGAATGCCGCAAATGCGAGATTCTCTACACAAATGCGAAGTCCTAACATTTCTGCTACCATCACATTTGTGATGATTTGTTCGCAAATGCGAACTGGGCCACACCGTAAATGCGACCTAATTGATCGCAAATGGGTCCAAGTTTCCCCCAGTCACACTTCGCAATTGTGAAGTAGTTGTTCGCAAATGCGAAGCTATGATGCCCAGCTATTCTTCGCAATTGCGAACCTGTCAGTGAGACTTCCTTATCGCAAATACGATACCTGACCTCGCAATCGAGAATTTGAAGCTTGCATCGGAAGTGAAGAAACCGGCTACTTTTCTAAGTCCAAACTCACTATGTGGCCTATCCGAAATTCACCTTAGCCCTTAGGCTCCAAATCAAACATGCATACAAGTCCAAAAATATCATACGAACTTGTTCACGCGATCAAATCGCCTAAATAATACCTAGAACTACGAATCAGACATCAAATCAAATAAAATTTTCAATGAAGCTTTAGAATTCCTATTTTAGCAACATGATGTCCGAATCACGTCAAACCAACTTCGTTTTCCACCAAATTTTGCAAACAAATCAAAAATATAGTAATGGACCTATACCGAGTTCCGAAACAAAAATATGGACTCGGTATCAACTAAGAAAACATTAGTCAAACCATGTAATCCATTAAGCCTTTAAACTTCAAAGTTTCGACAAAAAGAGATAACTCGAGCTAGGGACCTCCGAATTCGATTCTGGGCATACGTCCAGGTCCCAAATCACGATACGGATCCATCGGGACTGTCAAAACACGGATCCGGGTCCATTTGCTCAAAATATTGACTGAAGTCAACTCAAATGGAGTTTTAAGGCAAAATTTTATGTTTTATCAATTTTCAACATAAAGGCCTTTCGGAAAAATGTCCTGACTGTGCACGTAAATCAAGGAAGGCCTAAAGAAGCTATTGGAGGATTCGAAACTCAGAATTAGGGTTTAAAATGCTAGATGAACTATCCATATTGTCCACCTCTAAAATAACCGTTCGTCCTCGAATGGACATAGAAAAGTACCTGGACTGGTGAAAAGGTGTGGATATCTACTCCGTATGTCCGACTCAGACTCGCAAGTAGCTGCCTAGACAGGTTGACCTCTCTATTGCACTCGAACTGAATGATAAATCTTAGACCTCAACTGTCGAACCTGCTGGGCTAGAATAGCCACTACTCCTCCTCATAAGTCAAATCCTTGTCCAATTGGACTGAGCTAAAGTCTAACACATATGGTGGATCTTCGTGATACTTCTGCAGTATAGAAACATGGAACACTGGACGGACTGCTGATAAGCTAGTGTGGCAATGCGAGCCTGTAAGCCACCTCACCCACTCTCTGAAGAATCTCAAAAGGTCTGATGTACCTAGGGCTCAACTTGCCCTTCTTTCTGAACCTCATCACACCCTTCATGGGTGAATCTGGAGCAACACCCTCTCTCCGACCATGAATGTAACATCACGAACTCTACGGTCGGCATAACTCTTCTGCCTGAACTGAGCTGGGCAAAGTCTATCCTGAATAATCTTGACCTTATCCAAGGCATCCTATACCAAATTTGTACCCAACAACCAAGCTCCATTGACTTGAATCATCCAACTGACGAACGACACCGCCTCATATATAATGCCTCATAGGTAGACATCTGATTGCTTGACTAGTAGTTGTTATTGTAGGCAAACTCCGCATATGGCGGGAACTAATACCACGAACCCCCGAAATACATAACACAAGCGCGGAGTATATCCTCCAATATTTGAATAGTATATTCGGATTGTCCGTCCGTCTGAGGATGAAATGTTTTGTTCAACTCAACCTGCGCGCCCAACTCGTGTTGTACTGCTCTCTAGAAGTGCGAGGTGAATTACATACCTTGATTGGAAATGATAGACATGGGCACACCATGAAGATGGATGAACTCGCGAATGTAGATTCCAACCAACCGCTCTGAAGAATAAGTGACTACCACGGGAATGAAATGTGCTGACTTGGCCAACTTGGCCACAATAACCCATACCGCATCAAACATCCTCTGAGTCCGTGGAAGTCGTACAACAAAATCCATAGTGATACGCTCCCACTCCCACTCAGGAATCTCTAACTTCTCGAGCAAATCACCAGGTCTTTGGCGCTCATACTTTACTTGCTGAAAGTTTAGACACCGAGCTACATATGCAAACCTGTACTTCTTCATCCTTCTCCACCAGTAATGTTGTTGCAAGCCCTGATACATATTGGCGTCACCTGGATGAATAGAATACTAGGAACTATGGGCCTCCTCAAAAATCAACTCACGAAGTCCATCTACATTGCGCATATAAATACGACCCTGCATCCTCAAAGCTCCATCATCTCCAACAGTAATCTGCTTGGCACCATCATGTCGCACTGTGTCCCTAAGGACAAGCAAATGAGGGTCATCATACTGCCTCTCCTTAATGCGCTCAAACAAAGAAGACCGAGCGACTGTACATGCTAGAACACGACTGGGCTCTAAAACATTAAACCTCACGAACTGATTGGCCAACACTTGAACATCTGATGCAAGCGGTCTCTCACTTACTGGAATGTACGTAAGGCTGCCCATACTCGCTGCCTTTCTACTTAAGGCATCGACCACTACATTGGCCTTTCCGGGATGATACAAGATAGTGATATCATAGTCTTTCAATATCTCCAACCAGCTCCTCTACCTCAAATTTATATCCTTTTGTTCGAACAAATACTGTAGACTTTGGTGATGTGTGAATACCTCGCACGATAAACCGTAAATATAGTGCCTCGAAATCTTTAGTGCATGAAAAATGGCTGCCAACTCTAAGTCATGAACAAGATAATTCTTCTCATGAACCTTCAACTTCCGCGTGCATATGCGATTACCCTGACACCCTGCATCAATACTGCATCGATCCCAATAGGAGAGGCATTACAATACACCGTGTAAGATCCTGAACCTGTGGGCAACAACAATACTAGCGCTGTAGTCAAAGAAGTCTTCAGCTTATGAAAGCTCGCCTCACACTCATCTGAGCATCTGAACAGGACACCCTTCTAAGTCAGTCTAGTCAATAGAGCTTCTATACACAAAAACCCCTCAACATACCTACGGTAATAACCTGCCAAACCCAAAGAAACTCTGGATCTCCATAGTTGAAGTGGTCCTAGGCCAGTTCTGAACTTCCTTGATCTTCTTAGGATCCTCCTGAATTCCCTTTGCCGATACTACGTTCCCTAAGAAAGCGACTAAGTCCGACCAAAACTTGCACTTTGAAAACTTTGCATACAATTGGCTATCTCTCAGAGTCTGACGTACAATCTGAAGACGGTGCTCATACTCCTCTCGACTACAGGAGTAGATCAAGATATCATCAACAAACACAATAAAAAAGGAGTCCAAATAGGGCTTGAACACCTGGTTCATCAAATCTAAGAATGTTGATGGGGCATTCGTCAGCCCAATTGACATCACTAGAAACTCATAATGCACATATCGACTCCGAAAAACTATCTTAGGGACATCAAATGCCCTAATCCTCAACTGATTGTAGCCAGACCTCAAATCAATCTTCAAAAACACCTTGGAACCCTGAAGTTGATCAAATAAGTCATCATTCCTCACCAATGGATACTTATTCTTGATGGTGACTTTGTTTAACTGCCGGTAGAGCATATCCTCATCGACCCATCTTTCTTCTTCACGAACAATACAATCGCACCCCAGGGCGAGATACTAGATCTAATGAAGCCCTTATCAAGCAAATCTTGCAACTGCTCCTTCAATTCTTCAACTCTGGCGGGGTCATATCATATGACAGAATAGAAATGGCCTAAGTGCCCGGAGCCAAATCAATGCACAAGTCAATATCTTTGTCGCGTGGAGTCCCTAGCAGATCTGCAGTAAACGCCTCTGGAAACTTACAAACAACTGATACTGAATCCATGGAAGGAACCTCCGCACTAGAATCCCGGACATAAGCCAAATAAGCTAGACACCCCTTCTCGACCATATGCCGAGCCTTCACATAAGAGATAACCTTGCTGGTAGAATGGCCAGGAGTCCACCTCCACTCCAATAGAGGCAACCCCTGCAAGGATAAGGTCACCGTCTTGGCGTGATAATACATATAGCGTGATAAGGTGACAGCCAACCCATACACAAGATGACCTCGAAATCAACCATATCGAGAAGTAGGAGATCTACGCTAGTCTCGAGACTCCCAATGGTAACCACACACGAACGATAGACACGATCTACAATAATATAATCTCCCACAACTTTAGACACATTCACATGAGTAATAAAAGAATCACGAGGCACAACAAGATATGAAGAAAAGTAGGATGACACGTAGGAATAAGTAGAGCCCCGATCAAATAGAACTGAAGCATATCTATGGAAAACTGGAAAAATACATGTGATAACAGCGTCAGATGACTCAGCCTCAGGCCTGAGTGGGAAAGCATAACATTGGGGTTGGGCCCCACCACTCTGAACCACGTCCCTGGGACATCCTCTAACTAGCCGGTCTCCACCTCTAACAGCCTAACCTCTACCTCAAGTGTCCTGACCTCCACCTCAAGCTGTCTGACCCCTACATCTAGTTGAATGAGTGGGCGATGAAGCACCCCGTTCCAGGACCATGGCATGAGAACCCTGCTGTTATGAGCTTCCTGATGCCCGTGGGCAAAATATAGCAATGTGCCTCAGATCGCCACAAGTATAACATGACCTCGACTGTTATGACTGCTGACCCTGAAACTGACGCTATCGACCTGAGTAACCACCCTAAAAAATCTAGCGCGGTTGTTCACTAATAGGAGCGGGTGGTGCACTATAGGCTAGCTAATCGGGATGAGACATATGAGGTTCGTGACAACCTGAAGCACTATGAGATGCTTGGAGTGCTGAATGATACGACCTGGGAGGATGACCTCTACCAAAAGTACCCCTGCCTCCCGAAGAGGCGCCACTGAACCCATCAGAATGACAAGTCCTCTTATCAGACCCATGCCCTCTCTCCTGTGCAAGAACCACCTCGATCCGCCTGGAGACATTGGTAGCCTCCTGAAAAGATATCTCACCCCTAGTCTCCTAGGCCATCTGAAGCCTGATAGGGTGAGCGAGTCGACAATAAACCTCCTCACCCTCTCTTTCATTAGGAAGTAAAAGAAGAGCATGATGGGCTAGATCCACAAAATGTGTCTCGTACTGAGTAACAGTCATACTTCCCTACTAGAGACGCTCGAACTGCCGGCGGTAATCCTCTATCAATGTGATAAGACGAACTTCTCTAGGAATAACTGAGAGAACTGGTCCCAAGTAAAAGCAGGTAAACCACTTGGTTTGGTAAACATATAATCTCTCCACCACATCTTGGCGGAACCCATCATCTGAAACACATCAAAATCGACCACATTGGTCTTAACTATCCCCATGTTTTACAGCACCTCATGCCAGTGGTCAAGATAATCTTATGGGTCCTTAGAAGGTGAATCATTGAAGTGAACTGGAAAGATCTTTGTGAACTT
Source organism: Nicotiana paniculata (assembly GCA_005239505.1). NCBI lineage: Eukaryota > Viridiplantae > Streptophyta > Magnoliopsida > Solanales > Solanaceae > Nicotiana > Nicotiana paniculata. Next base: position 22,060 of record ML342282.1, on the reverse strand, counting down.
TTCCAATCTCAATAAGCCCTCAGAAGAAATGGCGGGCCTATCACCGGCCTGTGCTGCAACAATAGGCTAAATTACCCCATCTAGCGGGGTTGCTGGTGTTTGATACCAGGGAGCCATCTGCTCTGAACTGTGAGTAGTAGGAGTTTGTGCTCCCCCCAGCTTGAGAAACAGTTGGTGCCACGTGAAATTTACTGGCCTGGGCCACACTCTCCATAAGGCGCACCAAATGGACCAGAGCGTATGAAGTACTAGGTGGCGATGAACCCCTCCGGGACCTGAGCTAGTCCAATCGGTACAATCTGAGCTGGAACCTCCTCATCAAATTACACCTAAGGATCCACTGCTGATGTTGCTGCTCGAGCTCTGGGCTGAGCTCTACCTCTTCCTCGGCCTCGTCCTCTTCCCTTAGTAGGAGCTGCCATTGGGGGCTCCGACTGCTGTCCAGCTGAAGATGTTGCACATGTTCTTGCCATCTACAGGAGGATAAGAATAGAAGAGTTCAATTAGTAATGATAGAATAAAATCGTATGACACAGAAGAATAGAAGTGAAATTTGTTCCTTAACTTCATATCCTATAGAAGATAAGTAAAGACATCTCTGTACCGATTCTCTAGCCTCTACTAATCCTGCTCGTGACTTGTGAGACCTAGGTAACCTAGCGCTCCGATACCAACTTGTCATGACTCGGAATCTCCATCTTTGGGACCGTGATGGTGCCTAACATTTTACTTGCTAGGCAAGCCAACACTAGAGAATGTTTAAGCCAATTTTAGTCAATTCAAATAAGTAAAACCAATTAAATCAAAATGAAACTAAAACAGAGAGCGAAAATGACATGAATACTAATAATATCTAACTACAACCAGGTTTTGGAGTCACAAGTTCACGAGCTTCTAGAGTACCTATAAATAGGGTTTGAAATAAATACAATTGTCTCGAATAAAAGGAACATTAAATAGGGGAAATGGAAGGGGACTTCAACGTCTGCGAACGCCAGCAGATCTACCTCGAGTCTTAAATGCCAATCTGAGCTGATACGACTTGGACCAGTACCAAAATTTGTACAAGAAGTGCAGAGTGTAGTGTGAATACAACCGACCTAACGTACTCCGTAAGTGTTGAGCCTAACCTCGACGAGGTAGTGACGAGGCTATGATAGGACACCCACATAATTTAACCTGTATAGATGGAAATATACGTATAGTATAACAATAAATAAATAATTAACAAGTACTACTGGGAAGGGACATGCGAAAGGGGTACAAGATACGGTAACTACAACAGGGAATCATAACGAGAAACAGTCAATAGACATTCAACCAACAAAATGAACAAACATAATGAATAAAATGGCACGATATCATCCTTCGTGCTATTACTCTAAACCTCACATGAAACAGTTATAATGGCACGACATCACCCTTCGTGCTTTTAATCTCGATTGTACCATAAAATGATAATTACAGCACGACATCACCCTTCATGCTTTTACTCTTAATTTTATCATGAATAGATACATCACGACATCACCCTTTGTGCATTAACGCTCAAATATGGCACAGCAACACCTTTCGTGTATTAACTCTCAAATACGGAACATCATCACCCTTCGTGCATTAACACTTTCCCTTACCATGTAACAATGAACATATAACAAAAAGGAGATAGAATAAGAAAGATTAAGTCTTATGTCAACAGCAGTTTCACAATACCAATCTGTACTCCAGAAACAATACTCAATTATCACATATAGCCCATAAATGCAGAAAGAACAATCAATTTAGTAATTAACAAATCTAAGCATAGCTGTCATGATCAACGAAAGAAATAAATTACAAAGAACAAGTTCCACCCGCATGCTTTAACCGAACAACAACGCATAAGTACGTGTCACCTCACATATATGGTGTACCCAACATTTGAACAAGTAACACATAAAAAAGAAGTCATAATCCCTCAAGTCAAGGTTAACCACGACACTTACCTCGCTCCCAAAGATTATCTCAAATCTCAACCATAGCTTTGCCTTTCAAACAAGCGTTTGAACTAACCAAATACAGCAAATTATCAACTAAACAATTCAAAATAAGCCTTAGGAACTACCCACAAAGTAAAACGGTTCAATTTAGGTCATTATTGAAAAAGTCAACAAAATTCAACAAAAGTCAACAACCGAACCTGCTTGGTCCAAACCCGAAATTCGGACCAAAACCGAATTATCCATTCACACACGAGCCTAGTTATGTAATTTATTTCGAAATCTGACCTCAATTGAGGTCTAAATTCTAATTTTACAAAAATCCCTAATTCTTCCCAAACCCCCAATTTTCATCATGATAATCTTAGATTTTAGGTTGAAATCTTATGAAAAGAAATAGAAAATTGAAAGAAAGTAGGTTCAAATAATTTACAATGAATTGGGGAAGAAGAGCTCTTGGGAAAATCGCCTCTAGGGTTTTTTAAGTTTGAAATTTTGAAAGAATGAGGAAAATCCCATCTAACTCAGCTTTTGACCAGGCGCAGATGTCGCAATTTCAACCTGGGGTTCGTAATTTCAAACCCCGCAAATGCGAGATTCTCTTCGTAAATGCGAATTCCGAACATTTCTGCTATCATCGTATATGGGATGATTTGTTCACAGATGCAAACTAGGCCACACCGCAAATGCAACCCAATTGATCATAAATGCAACCAAGTTTCCCCTTGTCCCACTTTGCATTGCAAAGTAATTGTTCGCAAACGCGAACCTATGGTGCCTAGCTATTCTTCGCAATTGCAAGGAAATAGCTTGGAATTGCAAACCTGGCAGTGAGCCTGCCTCATCGTAAATATGAAGCCTAACCTCGCAATGGCGAGGTTTGGGGCCTGCATCATAACTCAAGAACACCAGCTACTTTTCTAAGTTCAAATTCACCTTATGGCCTATCCGAAACTCACCCGAGTGCTCGAGGCTCCAAACTAAACATGCAAACAAGTCCAAAACCATCAAACAAACTTGCTCGCACGATCAAATTTCTAAAACAACATCTAGAACTACGAATCAGACACCAAATCCAATGAAATTTTTTATGAAGCTTTAGAATTTCTATTTTAACGACCAGACATCATAATCACATCAAACCAACTCCGATTTTTACTAAATTTTGCAGACAAGTTATAAATATTGTAATGGACCTACACCGAGTTCCTGAACCAAAATACGGACCCGGTATCAACTAAGTCAAACATTGGTCAAGCCATGAAATTCATTAAGCCTTTAAACTTCAAAATTTTGACAAAAAGCGATAACTCGAGTTAGGGACCTCCGAATTCGATTTGGGGCATATACCTAGGTCCCAAATCAGGATACTAACCCACCGGGACCTTCAAAATACGGATCCAGGTCTGTTTGCTCAAGATGTTGACCGAAGTTAACTCAAATGGATTTTTAAGGTAAAATTTCATATATTATCAATTTTTAACATAAAAGTATTTCGAAAAAACACATGGACTATGCATGAAAATTGTGGAAGGCCTAAAGAAGCTATTGGATGCTTCAAAAGACAGAATTAGGGTTTAAAACTCTAGATGACCTATTGGGTCATCACAATAATTTATGATAGAATCACGTGCAAATAACATGTCTATAAACTAGTACCTATATACATATAACTAATATATATATATATATATATATATATATATATATATGCTTGTCACGACCAAAACCAACCTCTCATGATGACACATATCATGGTTCTAGGCAAGCCGACTACGCAGACATTTCCAACACTCTAAAGATTTTGAAGATATAGAAGCAGTTAAAATTAAGGAAAACCTTTTAAAAACGGTGTAAGAAAAAATAATTCAATACAAAACCTCTCCCAAAACCGGGGCGTCACCGAGTACATGAGCATCTACATAAAGACATAGTCTAATACACCGTCTAGGTAGTAAAATCGAAACATAAAATGAAAGATAAGGAGGAAGAGTTCAGGTCTGCGAACGCCAAGCAACTGCCTCGATAGTCTCCAAAAATACGGGCTCCACTACTCAGCAACCGATGTGAGCGGAAGCACCTGGATCTGCACACGAGGTGCAGGGTGTAGCATGAGTTCAACCAACTCAATAACTAAAAAATCTAACTTTTGGACTGAAAGGTAGTGACGAACTCAGCAGGTACAATTCAATATGAAAATAATAGTACATAAATGTAGGCATGCTTTCAAGTTCAACAGTTAAACTCAATTCAAGTAAGATCAAATTCTGATTGATATGAGGAGTATGTCCTCTCTACATCTACATGCCAATGCACATGTTGTATGTGATGCACCACGCAAAAAGCCTCGAGTACTCACACTCTGAGAATACTCAACCACTCAGTATTGTATATGGCCAATCCAGCCTAGGGAAGATCCATCCCCCATATATATACATCAACTGACAGTCAATCACTCAGTACTGCATAAGGCCAATCCAGCCTAGGGGAATATCCATCCATAAATATAAATGATTCGGACAAGATCCATGTCCAGGAAGGATCCATCCCTCAATATGACAACTACGCTCACTAGGGGTGTGTACAGACTCCTAAAGGGATCCTTCAGCCCAAGCACTATAATAAGACAGATCCAGGAATAAATCAATAAACATGTTGTGGCATGCATGCCGATCCCATAACTGTCACTCTCAATCAGTCCCTCGGTCTCACTCAGTCATCAATCTCTCCAATCTCTCTCTCTCTCGGGCTCACAATGTCATGAAACTAGCACAAAAATGATGATATGATATAGCAATAAATAGAAACGGAGACTGAGATATGATATGCAACGAATAAATATGACTGAGTATGAAATTTCAATGTAATCAATAAGTCAACCGCAAGGATACAACCACTATGGGTCCTAACGTATGATGAACCAAAAGGTTATCCCGTGTAATTTTAGCTAAATTTGTGTTCCGAGACCGTGAAAAACTCCTTATAGCTCACCTCGATTTACGTTCACATCTCGAGCGTGTAGCCGAGAAGCCCTTATGTGAAAAAATTATAAAAATGATATTTTTGTGTTGAAATTTGAATAAAGTTGACTTTAGTCAACATTTTTGTTAAACGGACCCGGACCGGTGATTTGACGGTCCCGGAGGGTCCGTAAGAAAATATGAGACTTGAGCATATACCCGGAATCGAATTTCAAGGTGCCAAGTCCGAGAAATGAATTTTTGAAGAAAATTATTTTCTGAAAAGTATAAAGGTTTTTGAAAATGAGATTTGATGTGAAACCTGGTTATCGGGCCCGTATTATGGTTTCGGAGCCCGGAAAAGGTTCAATATGATTATTATGTGTTATCGGTGAAATTTGTTAAGAAACTGACTCAGTTTGAGGTGATTCGGACTAAAAATGGAAAAATTAGACGTTTTGAAGTTTAAAGGAATTTCATTGATTTTGAGGCTTAATTCGATTTTTATGATGTTATTTTGGTGTTTTGATTACTTGAATAAGTCCTTAGAATGTTTATGAGGTCATGTGTGTATTTGGTTTAGAGCCCCGAGGGCTCGTGTGAGTTTTGGGTAGGTGACGGAGTGCTAAAACTAGGAAAAATCTTGTGTGAGTGTATTATTCTGGTGTCTGATGTGTTACACTATGCGATTGCATAGGTACAGTTGAGATCGCATAGCAATGTGTGTGGGGGTGAGATTGTTGCACTGTGCGATCGCATAGGTGGGCCTGCGACCGCACAGTAGGTGAGCTGGGGGGGGGGGGGC
>ML342282.1:0-16120 GCA_005239505.1 Nicotiana paniculata | reverse complement strand
GGGGGGGGGGGGGGGGGGCAGTTGCCTTGTGCGATCGCGTTTGACCTTCTGCGATCGCAATGCCTAGGAGAACTTCCACTGTGCGATCGCAATTCTCCTTCTGCGATCGCATAGGTCTAAATCGTCCAGTCATTTTTAAAGTCTAAAAACAGAACCCATTACGGGATAAACCTATTTGTTTAACAACATCTTCTTCTCCACACCTCCTTGGGCGATCTTTGAAGGGAAAATTCACCATAACTTCATAGGTAAGTGATCTTAACTTCATTTTCTTCCATTTTCATCAGCATTTATTAGATTCTAGGCCTAAAATCACGGAATTAAAGGTAGAAAATTGGATTTTTGGGTAAATTTAGGGCTTTTTGGATTTTTGGGAATTTGACCTCATCTTGGAGTCGGATTTAAAAATAAATTGTATATCCGGGCTCGTGGGGGAATCGGTGATCGGGTTTTGGCCCGAACCTCGTGTTTGGACCAAGTGGGCTCGGGGTCGAATTTTGGAATTTTTGAAAGAATGTTGGGAAATCTATATTTAGGCATTGAAATTGAATTGTTGAGTAATTATTGATGATATTGAGTCGATTATGTCTAGATACGATTGTTTCGGAGTCGGATTCGAGAGGAAAAGCGGTGCTAAAGGCTTGATTTGCATTCTTGGAGCCGAGGTAAGTGTTTGTCCTAACCCTTGCTTGAGCGAATAGGTGTTGAACATATGTTCTATGTGTTATTATCATGTTCAATGTATAGGTGAGGTGACGAGTACCCATACCTTGTTACCAAGCATGGCCGTGAGTCATAACTTATAGTATATGTGTTTTTCTTCGATATCCACTGTGTTATGAAGTAGATTTAGTTTTGGAGATTATTCAATTGTTAGAAATACTTGGTTGTGAACATTGTTGATTAGTTGTTCGGTTGAGGATTATTTGGTTATGTTGTACGTCCAGTGAGATTGGTTATAGTTGTGTCCTTGCCGGGACGGTGATATTTCTGTTATTGTTCCCTTGCCCGGATGTTGTAAAATTATGGTATGTATTGTGGTTCTTCCTTGCCAAGTTGTGTTCTGGTTATTGTTTGGGTGAGGAAGAGTGTAAAGCACGAAGGGTGATGTCGTGCCATTATTTATATTTAAAAGAACGAAGGTTAATGCCGTGCCGATATTGTGATTTTAAAAGCACGAAGGGTGATGTCGTGCCATGATATGAAGGATAATGCCGTGCCTTGATATTGTGAGGTAAAAGCACGAAGGGTGATGTCGTGCACTTGTTTGTTCTCTGTTGTTATTTTGATACTAGACGGTTGTCATGTTCTGTTACTCAATAAGTGTTTTCCCCTTTTGTACCCTAGCATATTTTTCCCATATTTGTACTTAACTGTTGACTTACTGCCGTTATTCTATTATATATTATTGAATTGCACAGGTGTTTATTATTTGTCATGTCCTAGCCTCGTCACTACTTCACCGAGGTTAGGCTCGGCACTTACTCAGTACATTGGATCGGTTGTACTGATGCTACACCTGCACTTCTTTATGTTGTGCAGATTATAGCGCCGGACCCAGTGGACAGTAATTCAGGGAGTAGCCTTCAGTCCATGGCGACACTGAGGTAGTCCTGCAGGCGTCCGCAGGCCTTGGCGTCACCTCTTATCCTTTTTCTCATTTTTTGTCTTATCCTGTAATTCTAGGACAGTTGTATTCACTTATTTCAGACCATTGTATTTAGAAAAATCTTAGATTGTTCGTGAGATTGTGATACCGATTTCGGGGGTGTAATTGAGGAAGTTTTTATGAGATTCATCGTTAAAGTTCTTGAATTTAGTAGTCTTCCGCATTCTTTAATCATACTTGTTCTAGTTATTATTGTTATTTCAATTGTAAACACGTAAACTTAACCAAAACATTGGCTTGTCTAGCGGGTTTAACGTTAGACGCCATCACGGCCTCAAGGTGGGATTTCGGGTCATGATAAGTTGGTATTAGAGCACTAGGTTGCCTAGGTCTCACAATTCATGGAAAAACTTGTAGAGTCTGAGGAATTGCTACGGATTTGTCTGTACTTATCCCCTAGAGGTTGCAAAGTTAGGAATAACTTCACATCTCTTCTTATCTGTCGTGCGGTTTGATTCTAAATGCTAACTGATTTTCTATTCTATTCTCTAGTAGATGGAGAGAACGCGTGCTTCCTCATCTACCGATCAGTAGCCCGATCCTCCTGTTGCAGCTCCTACGAGGGGCCGAGGATGAGGCCAAGGCTATGCTAGAGGCCGAGGCAGATCCAGGGCTCAGCCCAGAGCAGCAGCACCAGTAGAGGACCCTCGGGTAGACATTTCCGGTTAGATTCCTACTCCGGCAGTTCCAGTTGGACCAGCTCATGTCCCAGAGGGGTTCATTGCCACCCCTGGGCCTTATGGAGAGCGTGGCTCAGGCCGGTCTTCTTCCTACTACACCAGCCGTCTCTCAGGTTGGGGAGGGACCCAGGATCCTTTTACCCGCACACTAGAGCAGCTAGCTCCTCAGTTCAAGACTCCAGCACCTCAGGCAACTGGAGCAGCTCAGCCGGGTTTTGTGGCACAGATAGTTAAGGGGGCAGCCATGTCTGCCGATGCTTTGTGGAGGTTGGACCGGTTCACCAAGCTATTTTATGCTACATTTACTTGTGCACCATCAGAGGATCCCCATAATTTTTTGGACAGTTGCTATGAGGTTCTTCGGAACATGGGCATTGTGGAGTCCAATGGAGTTGATTTTGCAATATTCCATCTTTCTGGTACCGCCAAGACTTGGTGGAGGGATTTTCGTTTGACCAGACAAGCTGAGTCTTCGTCCTTGACTTGTGCTCAATTCTCCGAGTTATTCTTGGAGAAGTTTATACCAGTTACTCGGAGATAGGGTCTTCGGAGGCAGTTTAAGCGCCTCCAGTAGGGATCTATGACTGTTACACAATATGAGACTAGGTTCATTACTTTGGCCCGACATGCTATCGTGATACTCCCCACTGATCGTGAGAGGGTGAGGAGGTTTATTGAGGGTCTAGCTCAACCTATTAGACTCCAGATGGCCAGAGAGACATGTACTGATATTTCATTCCAGGAGGTGGCCAATGTGGCCAGGCATATTGAGATGCTCTTATCACAGGGCAATGGTCAGGGGTCTGACAAGAGACCTCGCCATTCCGATCGATGCAGTGGTGAGTCATCTGGAGGCAGAGATTCCTTTGGCAGAGGTCATCCTCCTAGGCCATTCAGCACTTCAGGTATCTCGAAGTGCACCATCAGCTCCTATCAGTGCACCACCGCTTCAGAGCTTCCAGGGTGGTTATTCTGGTCAACAAGGACAGTTTCAAGGCCAACAGTCTCAACAGCAGAGGGTTTGTTACTCTTGTGGTGATCCAGGGCACATTTCTAGGTATTTCCCCCGAGCTTCTGGTAGTTCTCAGCATCTGGATTCCCGTTCTATGATTTCCACACCAGGTGCACCCCCACCCCCTCAGCCAGCTAGGGTGGAGGTCGAGGTTCCAGAGGTGGAGGTCAGACTCATAGAGGTGGAGGACAGGCCACGAGAGGTAGAGGTTAGCCCGCAGTAGGTCGACCTAGAGATGTTCAGGTTGGAGGGGCTCCACCCCGGTGCTATGCTATTCCTGCCAGGCCTGAGGCTGAGGCCTCTGATGCAATTATTACAGGTATGGGTTTAGTTTTCAGCAGTGATGCTTCGGTTTTATTTGATCCGGGTTCTACATTCTCCTATGTGTCTTCATATTTTTCCCCTTATCTGAGCATGCCCCATGATTCCCTTAGTACTTCTGTATATGTTTCTACCCCGGTGGGTGTATTGTGGTAGATCGAGTCTACCGTTCACTCTTAGTGGTTATTGGTGGTCTGGAGAATCATGTATATCTTTTTCTTCTTGATATGGTTGACCTCGATGTTATTTTAGGGATGGATTGGTTATCTCCATACCATGATATTCTGGACTGTCATGCCATGACAATGACCTTGGCCTTGCCAGAAGTACCTCGTTTGGAGTGGAGAGGGACTCCTAGTCATTATTTCGGTAGAGTTATTTCATATATGAAGGCTCTATGTATGGTCGAGAAGGGTTGCTTGGCCTATTTGGCCTATGTTCGCGATTCTAGTGCTGAGTTTCCTTCTATGGAGTCTGTGCCCGTGGTCCGTGAGTTTCCAGAGGTATTCCATGCTGACCTGCCGGGTATGCCACCCGACAGGGATATTGACTTTTGCATTGAGTTGGCTCCGGGCATTCAGCCCATTTCTACTCCGCCATATCATATGACCCCGCTAGAGTTGAAGGAGCTGAAGGATCAATTGTAGGATTTGTTGGATAAAGGCTTTATTAGGCCTAGTTTTCTCCGTGGGGTGCCCCAGTGTTGTTTGTCAAGAATAAAGATGGCTCGATGAGGATGTGTATTGACTACCGGCAGTTGAACAAAGTTACTATTAAGAATAAGTATCCTTTGCCGAGGATTGATGATTTATTCGACCAACTTTTGGGTGCTTCAGTGTTTTCCAAGATTGACTTGAGATCTGGTTACCATCAGATGAGGATTAGGTCTGATGTCCCTAAGACAGCCTTTCGTACTCGGTATGGGCATTATGAGTTCTTGGTAATGTCATTTGGGTTGATAAATGCCCCCGCTGCTTTTATGGAGTTAATGAACTGGGTGTTCAAGCCCTATTTGGACTGATTTGTGATTGTTTTCATTGATGATATTTTGATTTACTCCCGTATCCGTGAGGAGCATGAGAAGCACCTTTGAGTCGTCCTCCAGACTCTGAAGGATAGTCAGTTATATGCCAAATTTTGCAAGTGTGAGTTCTGGTTGGGTTCAGTTGCATTTCTAGGCCATGTGGTATCATCAAAGGGTATTCATGTGGATCCCAAGAAGATTTCAGCAGCAGAGATTGGCCTAGGCCCACTTCAGCTACAGAGATTCGGAGTTTCTTGGGCTTAGTAGGTTAATATCGCCTGTTTGTGGAGGGCTTTTCATCCATTGCATCCCCGATGACCAAATTGACTCAGAAGGGTACCCAGTTCAGGTTGTCAGATGAGTGTGAGGCGACCTTTCAGAATCTGAGGACAGCCTTGACCACGACACCGGTGTTAGTTCTTCCCACAGGTTCAGGGCCATATACCGTGTATTGTGATGTTTCACGGGTGGGACTTGGTGCATTATTGATGCACATCGGTTGAAGGTTCATGAGAAGAACTATCCAGTTCACAATTTAGAGTTAGCAGCTATTGTTCATGCGTTGAAGATTTCGAGGCATTATCTGTATGGGGTTCCATGTGAGGTGTTCACGGATCATAAGAGTTTGCAGTATTTGTTCAAGCAGAAAGAGTTGAATATGAGTCAGAAGAGATGGTTAGAGCTGTTTAAGGAATATGGCATTACCATCTTATATCATCCGGGGAAGGCAATGTGGTGGCCGATGCTTTGAGCCGTAAATCAGCCAGTATGGGTAGTCTTGCTTATCTATCAGTCGGGGAGCGACCGCTTGCTTTGGATGTTCAGGATTTGTCCAACTAGTTCATGAGATTGGAGGTTTCCGAGACTGGCAGTGTTTTGGCCCATAATGTGGCCCGTTGTTCATTGTATGATCGTATTCGGGCCAGGTAGAGTAATGATCGTCATTTGTATTTTCTTAGAGATACACTCCGGCACGGAGGTGCCAAGCAGGTCACAGTTGATGATGAGGGAGTTTTGAGGATGCACGGTCGTATTTGTGTACCCGATGTTGATGGCATTTGTGAGTTGATATTGCAGGAGGCCCATGGTTCCCGGTATTCCATTCATCCGGGTGCCACAAAGATGTACCAGGATTTACGGCAGAATTATTTGTGGCAGAGGATGAAGAAGGATATTGTATCATATGTAGCTAGGTGCTTGAACTGTCAGCAGGTGAAATTCGAGCACCAGAGACCTGGTGGTTTGATGCAGCAGATTGAGCTTCCCGAGTGGAAGTGGGAGCGTATCACCATGGATTTCGTGGTTGGACTCCCACAGACTCAGAGGATGTTTGATGCGGTGTGGGTCATTGTGGATAGGCTGACCAAGTCAGCACATTTCATTCCTGTATCAGTTTCGTATTCTTCGGGGAAGTTGGCAAAGATCTACATCGGGGAGATTGTTCGCCTGCATGGTGTGCCTGTGTCTATTATTTCCGATCGAGGTACTCAGTTTACCTCCCATTTCTAGAGAGTATTTCAGAGTGAGCTGGGCACACGGGTTGATTTGAGCACAACATTTCATCCTCAGACGGACAGACAGTCCGAGCGTAGTATTCAGATTCTAGAGGATATGTTGCGAGCATGTGTCATTGATTTTGGAGGTTCATGGGTCTAGTTTTTGCCTTTAGCTGAATTTGCCTACAACAACAGATATCAGTCGAGCATTCAGATGGCTCTGTATGAGACGTTGTATGGTAGCTGGTGTCGGTCGCCAGTTGGGTGGTTCGAGCCGGGAGAGGCTAGATTGTTGGGTTTAGAGTTAGTCCAGGATGCCTTGGATAAAGTGAATATTATTCAGGATAGACTTCGTATAGCTCAGTCCAGGCAGAAGAGTTATGCGGACTGCAGAGTTCGTGATTTGGTATTTATGATTGGAGACCGGGTATTTCTTCGGGTGTTGCCCATGAAGGGCGTGATGAGGTTTGGAAAGAAGGGCAAGTTGAGCCCTAGGTTCATTGGTCCATTTGAGATTCTGGACAAGGTGGGAGAGGTGGCCTACATACTTGCTTTGCCACCTAGTCTATAAGCCGTACACCCGGTGTTTCATGTATCTATGCTTAGGAGGTATATTGCCGATCCCTCTCATGTACTTGATTTTAGCGATGTCCAGTTGGACAAGGATTTGACTTATGAGGAGGAGACGGTGGCCATATTAGCTCGGCAGGTTCGTCAGTTGAGATTGAAGACTTATACTTCGGTTCATGTTTAGTGGAGAGGTCAGCCGATTGAGGCAGCTACCTGGGAGTCCGAGTTCGATATGCGGAGCCGATATCCCCATCTTTTCCCCGATTCAGGTACCTTTCTATGTCCGTTCGAGGACGAACGGTTGTTTTAGAGGTGGAGATTGTGATGACCCTAAAGGTCATCCCGTGTAATTTTAGCTAAATCTGTATTCCGAGGCTGTGAAAACCTCCTTATATGTCACCTTGATTTGCGTGTGCAGCCCGGGCGTGTAGCCAGGAAGCCGTTATGTGAAAAATTGATAAAAATGATATTTTTGTGTTGAAATTTGAATTAAGTTGACTTTAGTCAACATTTTTGGTAAACGGATCCGGACCCGTGATTTGACGCTCCCAAAAGATCCGTAGGAAAATATGGGACTTGGGCGTATCCTCGAAATCAAATTCTAAGGTGCCAAGTCCGAGAAATGATTTTTTGAAGAAAATTGTTTTTTGAAAACTATAAATGTTTTTTAAAATGAGATTTGATGTGAAACCTATATTATCGGGCCCGTATTATGGTTCCGGAACAGGGAACAGGTTCAATATGATTATTATGTGTTATCGGTGAAATTTGGTAAGAAACGGACTCAGTTTGAGGTGATTCGGACTAAAAATGGAAAAATTAGATGTTTTGAAGTTTAAAGGAATTTCATTGATTTTGAGGCTTAATTCGATGTTTATGATGTTATTTTGGTGTTTTGATTACTTGAATAAGTCCGTAGGATGTTTATGAGGTCGTGTGTGTATTTGGTATAGAGCCCCGAGGGCTCGGGTGAGTTTCGGGTAGGTGTCGGAGTGCTAAAACTAGGAAAAATCTGGTGTGAGTGTATTTTTCTGGTGTCTAATGTGTTACACTATGCGATCGCATAGGTATAGTTGCGATCACATAGCAGTGTGTGTGGGGGTGAGATTGTTGCACTGTGCGATCACATGGGTGGGCCTGCGACTGCACAGGGGTGTAGGTGAGCTGGGGGGGAGGGGGGCTGCTCAGTTGCCTCGTGCGATCGCGTTTGACCTTCTGCGATCGCAATGCCTAGGGGACCTTCCACTGTGCGATCGGAATTCTCCTTCTGCGATCGCATAGGTCTAAATCGCCCAGTCATTTTTAAAGTCTAAAAATAGAACCCATTACGAGATAAACCCATTTTTTTCACAACATCTTCTTCTCCATACCTCCTTGGGCGATCTTTGAAGGGAAACTTCAGCATAGCTTCATAGGTAAGTGAACTTAACTTCATTTTCTTCCATTTTCATCAACATTTATTACATTTTAGGCCTAAAATCATGGAACTAAAGGTAGAAAATTGGGTTTTTGGGTAGAGTTAGGGGTATTTGGATTTTTGGGAATTTGACCTCATTTTGGGGTCGGATTTCAAAACAAATTGAATATTCGGGCTCATGGGGGAATGGGTGATCGGGTTTTGGTCCGAACCGCGTGTTTGGAGCAAGCGGGCCCGGGGTCAAATTTTGGAATTTTAGGAAGATTGTTGAGAAATCTATATTTAGGCATTGAAATTGAATTGTTGAGTAATTATTGATGATATTGAGTCGATTATGTCTAGATACGATTGTTTCGGAGTCGGATTCGAGAGGAAAAGCGGTGCTAGAGGCTTGATTTGCATTATTGGAGCCGAGTTAAGTGTTTGGCCTAACCTTAGCTTGAGGGAAGAGATGTCGAGTCATATGTGGTACGTGTTATTATCATGTTCAATGATAGGTGATGTGACGAGTACCTATACCTTGTTGTCAAGCATGCTCGTGAGTCATAACTTATAGTATATGTGTTTTTCCTCGATATCCACTGTGTTATGAAGTAGATTTTATTTTGGAGATTATTCATTTTTTGGAAATACTTGGTTGTGAACACTGTTGATTAGTTGTTCTGTTGAGGATTATTTGGTTATGTTGCACGTTCAGTGAGATTGGTTATAGTTGTGTCCCTTGCCGGCACGGTGATATTTCTGTTATTGTTCCCTTGCCGGGATGTTGTAAAATTATGGTCTGTATTGTGGTTCTTCCTTGCCAAACTGTGTTCTGGTTATTGTTTGGGTGAGGAAGAGTGTAAAGCACGAAGGGTGATGTCGTGCCATGATTTATATTTAAAAGAACGAAGGTTAATGCCGTGCCGATATTGTGATTTCAAAATCACGAAGGGTGATGTCGTGCCATGATATGAGAGATAATGCACGAAGGATAATGTCGTGCCATGATAATTGAGGTAAAATCACGAAGGGTGATGCCGTGCACTTGTTTTGGTGAGAACGAGAGTAAAGCACGAACGGTGATGCCTTGCACTTATTTGTTCTCTGTTGTTATTTTGATACTAGACGGTTGTCATGTTCTTTTGCTCAATAAGTGTTTCCCCTTTTGTACCCTAGCATGTTTTTCCCGTATTTGTACTTAATTTTTTACTTCCTGCCGTTATTTCCATTATATATTATTGAATTGCACAGGTGTTTATTATTTGTCATGTCCTAGCCTCGTCACTACTTCGCCGAGGTTAGGCTCGATACCTACTCAGTACATTGGGTCGGTTGTATTTATGCTACACCTGCACTTCTTTATGTTGTGTAGATTGTAGCGCCGGAACCAGTGGACAGTGATTCAGGGAGTAGCCTTCAGTCCACGGTGCCACTGAGGTAGTCCTGCAGGCGTCCGTAGGCCTTGGTGTCACCTGTTATCCTTTTTCTCATTTTCTGTCTTATCCTATAATTCCAAGACAGTTGTATTCACTTATTTCAGATCATTGTATTTAGAAAATCTTAGACTGTTCGTGAGATTGTGATACCGGTTTCTGGGGTGTAATTGAGGAAGTTCTTATGAGATTCATCGTTAAAGTTCTTGAATTTAGTAGTCTTCTGCATTCTTTATCATACTTGTTCTAGTTATTATTGTAAATAAGTAAACTTAACCAAAACATTGGCTTGTCTAGCGGGTTCAATGTTAGACGCCATCACGACCTGAAGGTGGGATTTCGGGTCATGACACAACGGTACCAGCAATATCCTAAATATGATTTCTAGCATGATTGGCAGCTCAATTACTTTATCACATGATGAAAACACCGATATCAACAAGATAAATCCACTATACAGTTCCATGGAATCAACTAGGTCACAGTTTTTACGGTGCACGCCCACACATCCGTTACTTGGCAAGTGTGTCACCTCATCACTAATCATATAACACATAATTCGGGGTTTCGAACCCTCAGGGCCAAGTTAGAAGTGTTACTTACCTCAATCTGGGCAAATCTCTACTCAAACACACCTTTGCCTCGCGAAATGGCCTCTGAATGCCTCGAATCTAACCACAAAGAATGCGATACAATAAACACGGGCTAAAGGAATCAATTCCATAATGTAATACAAAGTTGTTAATCAAACGTCAAAAGTCGACGTAAAAGCCGGCCCTCAGGCCCACGTCGTGAAATCCGATAAAAGTCACAAAACCCGAAGGTCCATTTAACCACGAGTCCAACCATACCAAGTTTACTAAAATACGACACTGAATCGCCACCTAAATCACCAAATCAAACTCTCCAAATCAGTAGCCTCAAACTCCCAGATTCCCCCTTAAGTACACACAAACTAGGTGGGATTGGGAAACACAATTATCCAATAAGTTAGACCACAAGTTACTTACCTCAAGAAATCCCTTGACAATCCTCTCAAGAATTTCAAATCCCGAGCTTGAAATGTTAAAAATGGTGAAATCTCGGAACCCTCGTTTTAAATAATCTGCCCAGCATTCTCGCTTCTGTGGCCAATTTAGCCGCTTCTGTGGCACCGCTTTTGCGGTCGATCATCCGCATCTACAGAAGCCACTAAGCCGACCAACCGTTTCTGCGGTTGCAATCCCCGCTTATGTGGGCGCGCATGTGCGCAAACAATCCGTTTCTGCGGGCCAGCCTCCTCAATCCTTTTCCGCTTCTGCAATCCTACTACCACATCTGCGGCCACGCAGGTGCAATAATTCCCTCGCACCTTCGGCCACTTCACACTTCACTCCAAAATCGCATCTGCGCAAGATGGCCCCCACCTGCGATCAAAGCTCCGCAAGTGCGATTACACCATCAGACCCCCAACTTCAGCAATGCACTATGTCTTATTTTCGATCCGTTAACCATCCAAAATAAATCCGAGGCTCCCGGGACCTCAACCAAACATATCAACAAGTCCTAAATCACGATATGAACTTAGTTGAGACCTCAAATCACCTTAAAAAAAAATCAAAAAACGAATTGCATCCCAATTCAAGCCTATTGAAACTAAGGAATTCCAACTTTTACATACGACGCTGAAACCCATCAAATCACGTCCGATTGAACCCAAATTTTATACAAATGACACCATGGACCTATTCCAATCCCCAAAACTCCAATCCGAGTCTGGTATCCACAAAGTCCAGTTTCGTTCTAACTTCCAAATTTTCAACTTTCGTCAATTCAAGGTTAATTCTACTATGGACCTCCAAATGACAATCCGGACACGCTCCCTAAGTCCAAAATCACCTAATGGAACTAAAAAAACTCTATTCGGAATCATTTACACATAAGTTAACATCCAGTCAACCTTTCAACTTAAGCGTCTAGCAACCACATATATGAACACATCTATAAGTAAAAAATTCTTTAAAGTTCTTTTTCTTTTTCATCGTTTTCAAAGAAAATCTTGTAAATCATCTAAGCTCTAATTCAATTAAAAATGTTTTATTTTTAATGTCGACAAAATAGAATTATTTTTATGAAAATACATAAGGAAAGAATAACTCTTATATCTCGATTAAATTATAAAAAATATTATTTCAAAACTCACTAAGGTGTTCCACGATCACGCGAAACGTGGACTACTTTACTAGAGTTTCATGGACACTCGCATTGCATAGATGATAAATGATGAAACATACATGTTTTTGGGTATATTTGCATATTATTTCTTGTGTGAGTTATAGAAATATTTGAAGTAAAATATGCTCATTACGTGTTTCTTACCCGTATTAACGAGTTTTGATGATAAATGATCAAAAGATCTCAATTTGTTGCAAAAAGAAAAAGGTGAAAAAACTGGGAGCTTGTCCATTCTCGCCCATGGCACGAAAGCGGACATGAAAAAGGACAATTGAATGCACAAAACAGTGAAGTGGAGCAAAGGCAAGATCGCTTCGCGAAATAAAAAAATTTCAAAAGTTGAATCCGCGTCTACGATTGCGCGATACGCGAAAGTTTACGCGAATTCCATCTTTCCTATCCGAGATTGTATTTATTAGTTCCATCCCATACAAACCTTGATATAAATATATCCTAAAACGTCCTTTTGAAGGGGAAGGCAGTACTTTAGGGTTAGAGAATTATTTGGAGAGGAAGAACACGCAAGGAGCAAAGCGGAAGATTCAGCAATAAGTTTTTCCTTTTTTCTTCCAATTTCTATTATCTGTTATGAATTCTAGTACCGTAGTTTTACATACTATTATTAATAGCTAATCTCTTATCTAAGGTTCTGACGAAACATTTTGTAAGATAAATTCTTGTTATGTTTTTATATAATTGAGTCTTTGGATTGCTCTACTTGTTCAACTACGTATTTATTGTCGTTGATTTAATGACCATCAATTGATTGTGCCTATTTATTATGTATTGCTTGGGAAATAGTACATATTTAGGTGGTTGTTGAACAACGTCACTCCTAACGTATGTGAGGAATCAATACGGTGGGTTTATGATTAACAAATCCTTGACATGGTCATAGTGAGCGATAAGATAATGCCAGCTAGCTTAGTTCGGGAGAATATATCTAATAAATTATTGTAGTTGTTGAATATGTAGCCAAATAAACGAATATATAAAATCCACGTAACAAGAATATGGCTATACATTTTTACTTTTTGTAGCAAATGGAAAAAAATCTTTAGCTATAGATCTAAGTATTTCATGGCTATAAAAAAAATTTCTACTTACAGCTAAATATAAGTATTATTGCCACGAGACTAAACTATAAAACAAAAAGTAAATTTTCGTGTCAAAGAAATTAAACCTTTTGCCACAGCAGAACATCTTATGTCTATAGTATAGAGATTGCTACAGAGTTTATTTTCTATGGCAAAACAATAAGATTATTTGGTACAACTATATAGTTCTTGGCAAAAAAGTTTACTAATATAGCTACAATACGAAAAACAAATTCGAATCAATATGTATTAATCCTTAGCCACAAACAATTTAAAGTTTGTTGCTAATTTTTAGTTACGTTACTTCTTACTACGGATGCTACGGGAATATTTTTTATAGCGAAAGCATTTAGCTACGGAAATTTTCATATTTGGCTACGATATATTTCGTAGTTAGAAATGCATAATGTAATTGTGAGAAGTATGACACATGAAGTGTTCAAGATCTGTGAAGAATACTTAGGTGAAATTATAGGCGACGTAGTAGAAAGGATTTCGACAATTGGTGAAATCATAACTATAGACCTCCTTAATCTTGTCTCCTAACTCTTAGTATCTCTAGTTTAAATTAATTAATTAGTTACACATAAGAATCTTTATATTTATAATATAGAAGTTGCTCGAGTTTTTTTTTCATGGTGATAGTGAACAATTGTAGCTAAACCTTAGTTCTCTGTAGAATTTGACTTCAAACTCTTAGATCAGAATATATTTGCAACGATCGTCTATCCTTTTTAGGACTAAAGTTGGACATGATCGACAACTAATATTTTCAAAGTTACAATATTTGCTGAGCAGCTCAGTCTTGACAGTCAGGTGTTCTTAAGCACATGACTCAAACAAAAAACCAAGAAGCCGTCGAATTTTGATTTTCTTTTTCTTAATTTCTGTGTTCTTTTTTGGGTCGTGTTGTAAACATGTCTTAACAGTTATTTGTGGCCAACTGAAGCATTAAATTTTAAAAGAGCCCATATCACTGGAGAGGTCTGAATCCTCTCTGGTTCTAGAAAAACTGTTATTGTTGGCATATGACCGGGGCTATTCATATTTATTGAATTCGAACAAAGTTAACTAAAACCCACGTTAAATTTATGGGTGACTATTCATATGTTTCTCTTCACATGTGGAAACGCAAAATTCTACCGTCCCACTCATAATTATTCAATTCTTAACTAAACCCACGTTAAGTTTATGGGTGACTATTCATACGTTTCTCTTGGCAGGTGGAATTGGAAGCAAAGCCGGAATCAAAATTTTAAGCTTATGGGTTCGAAATTCTATCTTTTTAAGTTATTGGGTTCTAAATTAATAATTTATATACATTTAACGAATTTTTAAATACAAATATAAATTTTAAATCAAAACTACTGGATTCGGTCAAACCCGTTTTTGATACTGCAGCTCCGTCCCGCAAGGTTCTACCTACCTACTCATAATTATTCAATATTCTTAGCTAAACCCACCTTTGTCCCATCCTTGTTAATTTTAATCCATATTTTTGTCTTTCACGAGCAGAATAGGCAAGGCTATTTACACGGCATAGTCAATGGTGGGCTAATAGTTTTTCCTAGAAATTCGACGCTGCAATTTAATAACAAAACTACTCACAATCATTGCTTTTTTGGACTTTGCTCTAATATTTTTTAATTATTATTTCCTTCCCTTGTGAATCATATGAAAATTACTAGTACTGCAATTAATCAAATCAGAAGAAAGCCTTCTTAAAGTGGGCCACTCCATGTCGTGAAACAAATAATATGGGAATGTAGAAAGTTGTTTCTCAATTATAAATAGCACGTTAAAGATCTCATTACTGCAACAGGTCCAAAATTCCAAACCATAGTAGTAGAAGAAGAAGACGACCATTCAGCCTGAGCAGCAGACTACTCCAACCTAGTATACAAATCTCTTGAAAACAAGTATGGAACATCAAGGATTAAGCACCACTATGAGGAGAATCCTCCTTTTGATTAACTGTTTAATACTAGCTGTAGGTATCTGCGGAGGCCCTCTAATGATGCGTTTATATTATGTTGAGGGAGGTTCAAGAGTATGGTTTAGCAGTTGGTTACAAACCGCTGGATGGCCATTCACCTTTATACCTCTTGCCATCCTATACTTTTATCGTCGAAAATCCGAAGGCACTAATGCCAAGTATTACTTGATAACACCTCGAATTTTCATTGCATCATTCATCATTGGTGTTGTCACTGGTCTTGATGATTTTCTCTATTCGTGGGGCGGGTCAAAACTTCCCGTGTCAACTTCTTCACTTCTTCTTGCTGCTCAACTTGCCTTCACGGCAATAGGCGCTTTCTTCATAGTGAAGCTGAAGTTCACACCCTACTCTATCAATGCGGTGGTTTTGCTGACAGTTGGTGCTGTTTTATTAGGTGTTCGATCTAATGGTGATCGGCCAGAGGGTGTGACAAGTAAAGCCTATATTCTTGGTTTTATGATGACACTTCTGGCAGCAGCTTTATATGGAGTCATTTTGCCTTGTATTGAGTTAAT
The DNA here is from genome assembly GCA_005239505.1 of Nicotiana paniculata. Classification (NCBI taxonomy): domain Eukaryota; kingdom Viridiplantae; phylum Streptophyta; class Magnoliopsida; order Solanales; family Solanaceae; genus Nicotiana; species Nicotiana paniculata. The sequence continues at coordinate 691 of ML342282.1, read as the reverse complement.
TTACTTGAAGGCAAAGCAAGCTATTACTGCTACATTAGTATTGGAGATTCAAATGGTCATGTGTTTTGCTGCTACTGCTTTTTGCACAGTTGGAATGATCGCAAATAATGACTTCCAGGTATTTTTTCCCCTTAGACTCATCACTATGCAAGCATCTAACTCCATGTTTCACTTTATCTTACACTATTCTTTTGCGAGTTTATGTTTTGTGCATAATTTTTTTACACAATCAAGTCATTTTACAAGAAAATTACTAGTAAATTTTATGATATATTATTCGATAACCTTATAAAAAGAACTTTACAGTTTTATGATAAATAATTTGAATCTTTTTCAATATTAGTCCATTTAAGATAAAATGATACAGTTCTGCATTTGAAAGTATTTAACTTTAAACTTTTCGTTTAATTACCCTTAATAAGAAGCTTTTTATAAGTAAACAATGTTATGCAAGTTTAGAATCACAAGTTTGAAAAGTCTTAAAGACACACAAATATTATAAAATATGTTGAAGACCCAAGATTCATAAATTTTTTTTTCTTAAATTTCGAGTCAAGACTCAAATTACATCACATATATTGGATTTGAACATATTTACCTAAAAAGATGATGTATCATAGATACTTCTTCAGTTATTAATTTGGTTTTACCTATACACAATTTTATTAAAGAGCAACGATTAAGATATTGA
>ML342277.1:0-10013 GCA_005239505.1 Nicotiana paniculata | reverse complement strand
CTTCTGAGCTTTTATCGTTCAAGTTGCTTGCAAATTCCATGGCTGCCCAATTATCAGGCACCCAGGGCAACTACATTCTTTCTCGTTGAAACCTGTCTACAAACTCACGGAGTAGTTCAGTGTCTCCTTGTTTTATTTTGAATATGTCTTCCATTCTCTTCTCAACTTTTTGTGCACCAGAGTGTGCTTTTATAAACGAATCTGCAAGCTCAGCAAAAGAGTCAATNGTTAGAGCCCCTTTGGTAAGTGTTTCCCCAAATTTTTTGACAAGGACTGATTCAATCTCTTGTTTAATTAAGTCGTAGCCTTTTACCCTAGTAGTGAAAGCAGTCACATGGTCGCGTGGGTCAGTTGTTCCATCATATTTGGGAACGTCAGGCATTTTAAACTTCTTGGGTATAGGCAAAGGTTCCACACTTGGCTTCCAAGGTTGTTGAGAATATCTATCAACATCGATGTCTTTGATGACAGGCACTACACCAGGAATTTGTTCGCTGCGATCGTTCTGCTCCTTCATCTTTTTCTGCATGGTTAGCAGTAAATTTTGTAATTCTGAGTTATTAGATATACCTGGTCTCGTTTCGAGAGGTTCATTAGGAGTATCTCCTCTTCCTGAGTTTTCCAACACAGATTGAGGATTTTCCATGGTGATGGTGTTATTGGGAGGTGGCGTCGGCGCTGTAGGCAATGCTGCCGGTAATCCTCTCGCAAATTCTTGCAAAGTTTGGCTCACATACTCTGCATCATTTGCTTTACACGATCTTGTTCCACAGTTTGATCATTATTACCATTGTTGTTATTGGATCTTTCTAGGGATTGTTTCCTCGAACCACGTGGGGTTCCTGAAGGTGATGGAACTGGGGTTCCACTTCTTTGCTGGTTGTTGTCGCTGGGATTTGACATAATTCAAAGGATATCACTTGGAAAGTAAACAAAGATTATCAGATTCCCGGTAACGGAACCAATTTGTTTAACCAAAGAATTAGACCCTTTGACTAAAGCTTATTTTTAAGATGAATACGGGTTACTGATAATCGAGATAATGGAAAAATGAATAATAGACAATATTACAGAAATAAAAGATCGAAGTTGATTGTATTTCGAGAATCAGATGCCTTTACAAGCTGTATTCCCCTCCCTTATATAGGAGATTCTTATAACGTACGACTCTTGCTATGGTTACTCATTAATGACTAATTATGACATTAATGAGGCGTTACAAAGGATAACGGTAATTGTGGTTTAGTTACATAACGTTCGAGTAATCAATTGTGGGTCCCTGAATCTGCTCGTAGCTTTGTCTAGATTCATTCTGACCATGCCTCTCTCCCGTTTTGATCATGTTGAGTTTCCCGCGGCTGATAAGTTCGTGGGTTTACTGAACCGTGCCTCTTTGTACCGTATCTTTTCAAGGAGTCATGTCCAGCTGTCGCGTTTTCTTGTGTCTACGTGACTAGCTGAGTTGTCAAAAGCTGGCTTACGTGTGAAACTCTTTTTTTTACCAATACAGTAATAGCACCTCGAACTGGAGGCATACTGGATATTGGCGGTGCATAATAGGGCTCCTGAGGTCTAGGAGGAGCTGGAATACCGCTAGCTGCTGGAAGAGCTGAATGAACAGGGCGACTCACAAAACCCCTACTATAGCATGCTGATGGTGCACGAGCTCCTGAAAAATGGCCAGTCTCTCGAGACCTCTTGGCCTCTCTCTCTTCTCGGTCCCGGGAAAACATGCCCTCTACTCTCTTGGCAATACTCGTTGCCTGCTGATAAGTGATATATCTCCAACTCTCTGGCCATACTGGTCCGAATACTCGGGTGAAGTCCCTCAATGAAGCGATGAACCCTCTCTCTGACTGTGGCAACCAAAGCCGGTGCATGTCGAGCTAACTCACTAAAACGTACTGCATACTCCGACACAATCATAGTACCCTGGCACAACTGCTCGAACTTCGTGCGCCAAGCATCCCTAAGGCTCTGAGGAACATACTCTCGCAGAAACACCTCTGAAAACTGAGTCCAAGTGAGTGAGGTTGCCTCGTCCGGACTACTCAGCTCATAGGTACGCCACCACTGATATGTCGCTCCCTTCAGCTGGAAAGCGGTGAAAGAAACCCCACTAGTCTCCACAATGCCCATAGTGCAAAGAATACGATGGCACTCCTCAAGAAAACCCAGAGCATCCTGTGAAGCTAGTCCGCTGAAAGTAGGTGGGTGGTACTTCTTGTACCTCTCAAGTTTGAGCTGCTCTACCTCAGAAGCGGCTACCCTGGTCTCATGTTGTACTGGAGCCACTGGGGGCATAGGAATATACTCCGGGGCCTGATCAACCTGGCCCCTCTGCTTAGGAGTGCAGGCTCCGAGAGTCTGTGCCCCTCTCCCGGCCTGAGATGTAGCGGGAGCTATCGAAAGTAGTCCAGCCTGAGCTAGAGTGCTGAACATGCTCATGAACTGAGCTAAAGTCTCTTGGAATGCTGGAGTAGCAATTGGAATCTCCGGACCCTCCAGCTGGAGCTGCTGGGGGCTCCTCTGCCGCAGCCCTCGCAGGTGCCCGGGCTGCACTGCGTGGTCGTCCTCTACCCTGACCCCGGCCTCTGGCGGATCTGGCAGGGGGCTCGGGTGCCTGATCGTCGATCCTCCTAGTACGGGTCCTCAACATCTATGGGAAAGAATAGAATATAATTTTAGAATTTTGATGTCAATAACTCGCACGACAAGGAAATCAAATAAATATGATTGTTCTTAACAGTTATATAGCCTCCCGAAGATAGATACGGACGTCTCCGTACCGATCCACGAGACCCTAATAAATCGGCTTATGACTTGTGACTCCTATGAACTTAGACGCTCTGATACAAACTTGTCACGACCCGATTTACCTCTGAAGGTGTCGTGACGGCACCTAGTCTCTACGACTAGGTAAGCCTACTATAAAGGGAAAAATTGAAATAAAACACAAAAAAGAAAGGGAATAAGGGCAATGATATAAATAACATACTAGCCGCTCGGCTCATACAAAATATAACTCCCCAAGACCCGGAATGTCACAGACAGTCACAAGCTTCTAACACTAATATAACTCTAACAAAAACTGGAAAGTACATAAGAAAAATCTCTATAGATAGAATGGAAGGGGACTCGGAGGATTCTGCGGACGCGACAGAAATACCTTGCCGTCTCCTAGAATCAGCAGCAAAGACTAACCACGAGGCTGATAGCTCGTACCTGGATCTGCACACGAAAACATGTGCAGGAAAGGGCATGAGTACACCACATTTGGTACCTAGTAAGTGCTAAGCCTAACCCCACTCAAGTAGTGATGAAGTCAGGTTAAGGATCTACTAGATTTCAAAATAAGTCAATTTAAAACAGCACAAAAGATAGGTAATGTCTACAGTAAGCAGTTTAAGAAAATAATATAAGTTGTACAGTAAAGAGAGTCCTCGGCTCAACACAATGTATCACAAAGTGAAATCTCCCGGGATACCGTCCCGTAGTTTCAAATAATTATGCAGTACAGGGGGATCTCCCGGAATACGTCTGTAGTCCCAAAATAAATATGCAGTACATGGGGATCTCCTGGAATACGTCTGTAGTCCCAATTTAAATATACAGTACATGGGGATCTCTCGAATACGTCTGTAGTCCCAATTTAAATATACAGTACAGGGGAATCTCCCGGAATATGTCCGTAGTCCCAATTTAAATATGCGATGCAGGCTGAATGCCAGGGATAACATCAATTTATATAGTTCATCCAATCACAGGTAAGAAAACAGAAATCTAGCTAAGCATGGTACACAGAGTATCAAATAGACAACTAGACACGTAGGCATGCTTTCCTAAACTAAGCAAAACATTTTAACACATTAAGGCACATTTAATAGAAGAAAGAACAGTTCATAATTTAGGAAGGGAAGATGGGATTTTTGCAATAATGGCCCGTGTACGTACTCGTCACCTCACGTACACGGCACCCACACAACAATAAATGTCAAAACAACCTAAGGGAAATCCCCAACGCAGAGTTAGGCCATCCACTTACCTCGACTGCTCAAATCAACTCGAAATCACATTCTTGTCACGAGTACCAAACTCCGAATGCCCGAATCTATTCAAATAAGTTAGATAATGTGAATATCACTACAAGCAACTAGTTTAACAAATAAATTCAAAGCTAAAGCGCGAAATTAGAGAAATTGCCCAAAAATTCTCTCGGGCCCACGACTCGGAATCGGGTGAAAGTAACAAATTCCGAACACCCATTCACTCACGAGTACACTCAACCAAAAATCATAAAAATCCGACGTCAAAATCTCACACAAAACTCGGATTCTCAATTGGGAGACCTTTCTCCCATTTTCACACATTTTCCCATAATTTTTCTTAATTAGATTGAAGAACTTACTATAGATGGATGAAATACAAAGGAAATAGGATTAAGAAGCGTTACCTACATATATCCTCTTCAAAATCCACCCAAAATCGCCTATTCCTTAGCCCCAAAGCGATTTTTAGAAGTTATGAACTCAAACCCTCGATTTTTCTTATTTCTGCCCAGCGTTGCTCGCACCTGCCCAGGACCGCACCTACGGTCCCGCTTTTGCGGCCTGGGCTCCGCACCTGCGGAAATCACTAATCTCCTCAAGCTCCGCATCTGCGACACTTTCTTCGCAGATGCGGCTTCGCTTCTGCGGTCCATGAGACGCACCTGCGACCACTGACCCCTAAGCCTAAACACATGCAAATCCTCCCCTCGCTTCTGCGGGACCGCATCCGCAGGTGCATAAATGACAAGTTCAGCAACATCAGCAATAACCTAAGTCCAAAATTCTTCCCGTTGAGCATCCGAAACACACACGAGGCACCAGGGACCTCAATCAAAACCACCAGCCAGTCCCATAACCTCATTTGAACTTAGTCGAGTCTTCAAATCACATCACATAACACCAAAAACAAGGATTACACACGGATTCAAGCTTAAGGATTTAACATTATTTCCAAATCTACAAATGATGCCGAAACACGTCAAAACTAGTCCAAATGACCTCAAATTTGACACACATGTCACAAATGACACCACGAACCTACAGCCACTCCCGGAATTCCATTCCGTGTCCAATATCAAAATTTCACCTATCGGCCGAAATCGCCGAAAATCTAACTTTCGCCAATTCAAGCCTAAATCTACTACACACCTCAAAAACACATTCCGGGCGCGCTCCCAACCCCAGAGTCACTCAACAGAGCTAACGGGGCCGACAAAATTTCATTCCAGACTCGTCTTCACACAGTTCCGACTACGGTCCGATTTTTAAGGCTTAAACTCATAATTAGGGACTAATAGCCCGTTTGGCCAAGCTTCTAAAATCAACTTATTTTGAGAAGTACTTTTTTAAAAAGTGTTTTTGGTGAGAAGTAGTTTGTGTTTGGCTAATTATTTGAAAAACACTTGCAGTAATTAGTGTTTGGCCAAGCTTTTGAAAATTGCTTCTAAGTGTATTTTTTCTCAAAAGTGCTTTTGGAGAGAAGCTACTTTTTTCTGCTTCTCCAAAACTATTTCTGCTTCTCCTCAAAAGCATTTTTTTCCTTCCAAAAGCTTGGCCAAACACCTCAATTTTTGGCCAAAAGTATTTTTGGCTAAAAAAAAAGTACTTTTGGCCCAAAAAAAACTTGGCCAAACCGGCTATAAGTGTCCCAAAGCTTTCCGAATTTCATAGCTATTCACTCCGGCAAGTCCCTATAGCAGAAACAAATATGGAGAAAATAGTTATTAAGGGATCGGAGCTCTAACTCTCAAAATGATCGGTTGGGTGGTTACAATAGTAAATGCAATAGGTATGTTTTCTCTGTCACGTAATTCATTTCCAAATTTCAATTTTAATTAGTCTGGTCAATGCTTTTCGGCACTAAGTGATAAGAAAGAAGAAAAAGTTCTTTATTTTTGTTTGTATTTTCTAAATAAAAAGTGGGTCCTACATGAACAGTTTATTTCGGCCGCCTGCTTTGTCCTCTCTCTCTCTCTCTCATTTTTTCTTCCACCCTTGTTGTCCCTTTCTTCTTGACTCTTTTCTCTCTCTCCTCTTTGTCTTTTTCTCCTCTTTCTATTCCCTCTTCATATCCATCTCTTTGCCTTTAAATTCTACTTTCTTCTTTTATTTTCTCTCCCCTCCCCCATTCTTCTTCTTCTTCCCTTTTAGCAGCCCCCCTTTGTCTTACTACTGCTATATTTCTTGTTTCAGAAAACTGTCTTTTCTTCTTTCTTTCTGAAATCCCCAAAAAACTAGGAATAAAAATCACTATTTTTATTGCATACCCTTTATCTCATATTCAGTCAAAAGTAGAGTATGAAAGCTAAAAACCTGATCTTTTCCAAGATCAGTGGACCTTTCTTTTGAGTTTTGCCCAAGATTTGATTTTTATTTGAGCAAATAGTCATGGCTGGCAGTAATGAAATTAATGCTAATGAATCTAAGGTACCCCTTTTTATCATTTTGTTTTTTGGTATTAATTTGTTGTTGCTAATCATGGGATCATTTTGCGTCTATTTTAGGGGTTTGACTTTAGGTGTTTTTAAGAAAGATTTAGTTTTTTTTAAGGATCCAAAATCTGATTAAGGGCAATAATTAATCCTTTTTGCATTAATTATAGGATTTGAGCTCTGCTTATGTATTTGCTTTGTCATAATCTAATATAGGGGGTTTGACTTTTAGGTGTCTAAGAAAATTTACATTTTTTTTTTGTGAGAACTCAATTTATGATTTAGGACAAAGGATGAATCTTTACTATTAATTTTAGGATTTGAGCTATTTATGTTTGTGATTTGTCAAGCTTTTATTTTTATTTTTAACATAGTCTCATAATCAGATATTGGTGTTTGACTTTAATTAGGACAAAGAGCCATGCTTCTGTATATGCTTTGTTTGATTTTTCTTATATTTTCATAACCTACTATAGGGGTTACTTTATGTATGGAAAAATATTAGAGTTTATTGAGAAACCAAACTCTTGAGTTTTGACAAAGGATGAATTTTTAACTCTACTAATATATATGATTTGTCATACTAGTGTTTCTTTTCCTATACTGATTCAACCTCCTTCCTGAGCCGAGGGTCTATCAGAAATAGCTCTCTATCTCCCAAGGGTAGGGGTAAGGCTAGCGTACACACTATGTGCCCCAGGCTTCACTAGTGGGACTCCACTGGGTTTGTTGTTGTTTGATTCAAACTCCTTGTGAAATCACCTTTTGCTTTTCTGTTGCTGTTCTGGGGTTGTTTCTTTCTTGTTGGATTATCAAAAGATGCATTTGGCTATTATCAGTTTGCTTCTAGTGCCATGAAGAGATGGCTATTAGTTTCTTGAATCAGTGAACTTCTATAATAACTTTGCATTTTATCCCTTTTGGCAGAGGGTGGTTCCGCTTAATACATGGATCCTTATATCCAATTTCAAGCTTTCTTACAACATGCTTCGTCGGCCTGATGGGACGTTTGACCGTGATTTAGCTGAGTTCCTAGATCGGAAGGTCCCTACAAACTCCATTCCAGTCGATGGGGTTTATTCTTTTGATGTATTTGATAGGGCGACGAGCCTTCTTAATCGAGTCTATCGATCTGCTCCTGAGAATGAGGCTGATTGGGGTAAAGTAGAAGTCGAGAAACCTTTGAGCACCACCGAAATCGTTCCCGTTATAATTTATTTCCACGGCGGGAGTTTTACTCATTCCTCGGCCAATAGTGCTATTTATGATACATTTTGTCGTCGCCTTGTAAGGATTTGCAAGGCTGTTGTTGTTTCTGTGAACTATCGACGATCGCCAGAACATCGGTATCCATGTGCGTACGACGATGGATGGTCTGCTCTAAAATGGGTCCAATCAAGAACATGGCTTCAAAGTGGGAAGGACTCGAAAGTTCACGTCTACTTAGCTGGTGATAGTTCTGGTGGTAATATCGCTCACCACGTTGCAGTTAGGGCTGCTGAATCAGGTGTCGAAGTATTAGGTAATATCCATCTTCATCCAATGTTTGGTGGACAAAAGAGGACAGAATCCGAGAAAAGATTGGATGGGAAATACTTTGTAACGGTTCAAGACAGGGATTGGTACTGGAGAGCATATCTGCCAGAAGGGGAAGATAGAGATCATCCAGCTTGTAATATATTTGGCCCGAGGAGTAGTAGTCTTGAAGGAGTAAAGTTTCCAAAGAGTTTAGTCGTCGTAGCTGGTTTGGATCTTAGTCAAGATTGGCAATTGGCATACGTCGAAGGTTTGGAAAAATCTGGGCACGAGGTGAAGCTCCTGTTTCTAGAACAGGCAACAATCGGTTTCTACTTCTTGCCTAACAACGATCATTTTCCTTGCCTAATGGAGGAGATAACTAGCTTCATCCATCCTAACTGTTCATAGATTTAAGTTAACTTCAGCTATACATAACAGAAGCTTGACATCTCACTCGGGTTTTTTTTTCGTTCTCTGTAGGGAATAGATTGGTGTGTAGTTATATGATCTAGAATCACTTCACTCTTACTCGTCAGCATTTTACGTGTGGTAATACAAGTGTCTTTCTCCATCTGGCAATCACTCTGTTTGATCTTCTTGATATGAAGCCGCCCTAACGTGTTTTCTGATGGAATTGTAATTCCTGGAAATTGGCAGAAGCATCTTGTTCTGATCTTTACCTAGGGGAGTTGTCTATCTATGAGAGGAATAATTTTAGAATATGATGCTATTGTTTACTTACTTGATTTGTATGTTATGCTTAAGAAATACTATATATATAAAGATTTTGTTTGTTCATTTTCTCTCAAGAACTGAACTCTGCTTTCTTTGCATTCTGCTTTTCTTTCTTTCCCCCCTAGTTATCAGCTTATATTTTGATCTTCCTATTCTCCTTTTAAGGGGTTGAGTCAGGGGCGAAGCTACAGTGTAGCCAGCGGATTCGGCCGAATCCAGTAGTTCTGGTGCGAACCCTGTGTTTAGCTTTTAAAAGATTCATTGAATATGTATAAATTATTAATTTACAACACAATAGCTTAAAACGATATGAATTCTGAACCCATAAACTTGAAACCTGGCTCCGCCTTTGAGTTGAGTAGAGTTTTTATGTAAAAGTATTTTTTAGACCACTAACATTTATAACTGCTCATTTTGTTTTCATAATAAATGGTCGAAAAGACTCTCGTTTTTATCAAGCAAATGAATACAAGACATGTGTTTTTTAATATAAATCTTCACTAATCATGGTTAGTAATACGCAAGTATTTTCACTTTAACTTGTGACTCTTAACGGTTGAATTATCTAGTTTGATTTTCTGAATGATCTCCTTTAAAACATTAGTTTTCATTTTTTTTTCCCAGAAAAAAGTCCAAAATTGCTCATGTACTATTCGTTTTCTACGATGCCTTAAAATTACCTTCACTTTAGAGCTCCATTACGAGTCAAAAGCAAGGACAAAAAATTTTCTTAATGCCAGAGACAATATTAGACAAAAAATTCAACCAAGGACAAAATTTCCCTAGTTCGGATAATATATAGACAAATTTGATCATTTTTTCTTTTCCTTTATTCATAGAAAATGAGACTTTAGAAATTTTGGTGCTAACAACTTTTCGAGTCCGGAAGCAAAATGTGGTTCTTTTTTACTCAAACGACTGAAATGCGTGGAAAAAAAAGTTAGTGACTAAAATACATATAGTGCGCTTTTAAAGGGCGTTATATCTTACCGGCTGTTTGTCCGTTAAGGTATAGCGCCCTTTAAAAGGGCGTTATACATATAGTGCTTTTTATAACGGCGTTATACCTGGATTTGAAAAGACGGGCATGTATATACATATTTTATGGGCCCACTAATAATTCTTCTGTGCTTAACTGACATAACAATAATTCAAATGGGTAAAGCGCCCTTATTTAAGGCACTATACCTCAAAAAATTTGACTCGCCTGATTGGTATTGCCTTATTTAAAGACGTTAAGGATTTTGTAAAAATTCATTCAGAAATATTCTCAAGTCTT
>ML342276.1:0-32706 GCA_005239505.1 Nicotiana paniculata | reverse complement strand
CCCAGATTATATTTGCAGCGCCCGTTTAGTCTTTTTATAAGACATAGTTGAGCGTGATCATGGCCCATCTTCCATGCCTGAGCCCGATCATTATACTCCTGCATACTCTGAGGAGGAAACTCCTTCTACAGCCACTGAGTCAGTTGAGAAATTGTTCCATCAAGGTTTTGGCTCAGTTTCAGAGGAGACGCCTCTTGCCATCTTTCCTCCTTCTGCTCCAGTGGAACTTCAGTCCGCTTGTGCCTGTTGCTATTTCTGCTTCCCTGTCTGTGCCACCCGTGGCTCCTTCATCTACCCCTACTATCGTGCCTTCTATTATCGAAGTAGGTTCTTCTAGCAATGGGGAGATGAAGAGAATTATGATCGAGGTTCATGCGAAAGGTAGTCTCTTAAAGAAATCAGGCCAGGCGGATGTGTGGTTGAAGCCTTTGATTGGCCCGGTTGAAAAGTCAAAATTGGAAAGTTATAGCTCCTTAACGTGGAGGAATGAGATTGTACACTCATCTTTGAAGGTAACCTTCATGTTATTTCTTCTTAACACTAGCCTTTGCCACATCTAATTTTCCTTTTTTGGTGTAGATCAATCTCATTGGTACAGAGTTGATGAAAAGGATCATACATACGGAGCAGTTAATGAATGACCACCATACCGAGGCTGATAACTGGAAGGAACAATTTGAGAGCCTTCAACTTGATATGGAAGCAGTAGAATCGGAAAAGTGCACCTTAGAGCAGCAGGTTAGAGTACTTTCAGGGGAATTGGCCATCGAGAAGGCTTCATCAAGTCAAGTAGGCAAGGTTAAAAACATCATGGAGTCTTCCTTTGCGGAGCATATTTCCCATGCTACTGAAGAGATAAGAAGCTTGAAGGCTTTGTTAGACTAGAAGGAGGCTTATGTTGGTGAACTTGCACAATCACTTATCCAAACCTAAGAGGACCTCCGTGAATCTTCAAACAAGATTCAGTTTCTGGAAAGATCTTTTGCTCCTTTGCAGGCTTCTTATGATGCTATAATGGTTGAAAGATATGAGCTGAGAGTCGATATTGAATAATGGGAGAAATATTATGAGGCTCTTTAGGATAAGGCAGTTGTTGATGTGAGTTGGGCTTATTTGAATGCCCGGCTTGACACATTGACGGAAATGGGCCAAGAAAATTTTGAATTAGAAACTGAAATTTCCAAGACTAAGGCGACCATTGAAAAGTCTCGGCAAAGTCAAAATTTTTCATCACCTGAAGTTGAAGTTCCAATGGGTGATGAGATCGTGCCTGATGAAGCTGTTGCCCAAGCCTCGTCATCTCAAGCTGCTCCTCCTGTTGATGAAGATAATCCTCCTGCTGCCTAGTGAAAGTTTATCAACCCCTCCCTTTTTCTTTTTTTTGAAACAATTGGTGGTTACCCCTGGTCCCATTTGGGGGTGAAGTTTGGTTTAGTATGTCCCCAGTGACAACTTAGGGGAAATTTTGTATAAAAATTTTCGATTTGGACTAAGTTAATACTTAGTTTCTACCATCGTATAATATTAATATTTCTCAGCATGACTTGTATTTTTTTGAGTTTTCGTTTTACTCTTAAGTGTTTGCATGATTTACATTCGGGTTTTTGTTTCACCCTCTTTAACTTTGCATTAAAAATACTTTAATACTTCGTGTCTTTTTTAAACAAGCACGATTTATAAAAGAGGGCCCTTTTATGAATGACACTTAATGAAGAAGACGTCTCAACTTCATAATGGTGTAAACATACAAAAGAGATATAGGAATTCACATGTTTTTTCCGAATAATGTTTTGCAGAAAGTTTTTATATTATTCGAACTTTCGTAACATTTTACATGTGTTTGAGCATTGTCTATGACTCTTTCGTAACTGTTTTCATTTACAACAGGTTTTGAATAAACACGGGGGTATGAATTTCTTCCCGTAACTAAATTCTGCCTTTAACCTAAACATTCATTTATATTCACGAGTATGTTCTTTGTAGGTTTCTGAATCAGGGTTTTGTGTTTTTGTCTTTGGCTCTTTGATTATGCTTGTAACTTTTGATTTGTTGGGGAAAATGGATCTTCAGGCTTGAACTTTGACTCTTTTAATAGTCTTCTTTGCCTCTTCCATACTGTATAGTCCCACAATTGTTTGAGCTTTGAATAATGAAATCTCGAGCACTTGACTATTCCTTTCTTGTGGTCCTTTTCCTGAAAAGGAAAAACATACGGGACTCGAAGGTATATAGTTTAGATGATGACTGCTTAACCCTTTGAAACGTCCATCAGAAAGGTGTAACCCTAGACCGGGAATTCAGTTTTTTCCTCGTTTCTATTCAGGTCTAATATCATCATCTGGTTATGGGTTAGCTTTTTTCCTATCATCTAAACTGGTTAGTATAATTTTAACTGTTCTAAATAAAATTGAACATAATGATACCTGACCGTGGGTATTCCTTTTCCTTAGAAGTAATATTTCTTCAAGTGAACAGCATTCCAACATGTTGGTAAAATTCTGCCATCCATGGTTTCCAGCTCATAAGCACCTTTTCCAGCAATACCACGCACTTTGTAGGGTCCTTCCCAATTTGGATTTAATTTTCCTGCTCCAACCTCCTTTGTCGATTGAAAAACTTTCTTAAGGACAAAGTATCCAATTTTGAAATACCTGCGGTGAGCTTTTCTGTTGTAATATCGCTCTATGATTCGCTTTTGAGCTGTCATGCGTATTAAAACAGCTTCTCTACTTTGCTCGAGTAAATCCAGATTTGTCCTCAACTCGTCATCGTTTGTTTCTTCTCTTGTTGTTGTGAATCTCATGCTGGGTTCACCAATTTCCATTGGCATTAGAGCTTCTGAGCCGTAAACAAGCGCGAATGGGGTTTCTGTCGTGGCTGTCTTTGCAGTAGTTCTATAAGCCCATAATATTGCCGGTAGTTCTTCAGGCCAATTTCCCTTGGCTTTTTCCAATCGTTTTTTCAGATTGTTAACAATAATTTTATGTGTTGACTCAGCTTTCCCATTATCCACGGGATGATATGGTGAAGAAGTGATTCATTTGATTTTCCAGCTTTGGAAGAATTCTGTGATTTGAGAGCCTATGAATTGTGGGCCATTGTCACATACAATTTCCTTTGGTACACCAAAACGGCATATGATGTTTCTCCATATGAAACTTTTCACTTCTTTTTCTCGCACCTGTTTAAAAGCATCTGCCTCCACCCATTTTGAGAAATAATCTGTTAATACAAGTAAAAATCGTACCTTTCCTCTGGCTGGGGGTAGAGGTCCTACTATATTCATTCCCATTTCATAAATGGTCAAGGTGATACAACTGGGTGTAGTAATTCTGCGGGCCGATGCATATTGTTAGCATATCGCTGACATTTATCGCATTTAGCTACGAAATTTTCAGCGTCTTCTTCCATCTTAGGCCAATATTACCCTACTCATATTAGGGTTTTGATTAAGGATCTTGCACCTGCGTGGTTCCCACAATGTCCTTCGTGTACTTCTTTCATCACGTACTCAGTTTGGTTTGGTCCAAGTCACCTTGCTAGGGGACCTCCAAAGATTTTGCGATACAGAGTGTCACGAACTAGGCAGTACCGTGCAGCTTTTTGGCGAAGTTTTTGAGGTTCTTTCTTATCTTCAGGCACGGTATCATTCTGCAAAAAATTTACAATTTCGTTTCTCCAATCCCATGTAAGATTATTAAATGTTACCTCATTCTTGTCCTGGTCAATTGCTGAATGAAATAAGTGTATCACAATAGCATTGTCTTTATTCGTTACATCGATAACTGCTGCAAGATTAGCTAACGCATCCGCTTCTGCGTTTTCCTCTCTAGGTACTTGCATAATTTTCCATGACTGGAATTGCTTCACCAGGAATCGTGCCTTTTCCAGATATTGTTGCATTCAAGTCTCTAGCAGTATAAGTCCCCTGCATCTGGTTCACCACTAGTGGAGAGTCACTTTTGATCACGATCTGCTCAATTGAGAGTTGTCGTGCTAATTCGAGTCCTGCAATGACCGCTTCGTACTCTGCTTCATTGTTAGTAACGGGATAACATTTAATAGCTTGCCTTATCTTTTCACCCGAAGGTGGTATTAAAACAATTCCCAACCCGGCTCCTTTGATATTAGAAAAGCCATCGATGAATAGAGTCCATATTCCTGGATTAGCTCCGGGTAAAGATTTGTAACTATTTTTCTACTTCAGGAATTAAGCTAGTGTTAAAATCTGCGAAAAAATCGGTTAAAATCTGAGACTTTATTGCAGTACTAGGTTGATAGACTATGCCATATTCACTTAGTTCTATTGCCCATTTAGCCAGTCCACCTAATAGTTCTTGCTTATGCAAAATATTTCTCAAAGGATATGAAGTTACAACAGTAATTGGGTGACACTAAAAGTACGGTCTTAACTTTCTAGCTGCCATGATTAGAGCCAAGGCTAATTTTTCTAGATGAGGATATCTAGTTTCAGCATCTAATAAGGACCTACTTACATAGTAAATAGGAGATTGCTTACATTTGTCCTCCCTTACCATGACTGCACTTACGGCTATTTCTGCCACAGCAAGATAAATATATAACCTTTCCCCTTCCTTTAGTTTAGACATAATTGGGGATTCGATAGATAAGCCTTCAAGTCATTAAGAGCTTGTTGACATTCTTCAGTCCATTCGAACTGATTCTGCTTCTTTAGTACTGAGAATAATTTAAAACTCTTCTCTAAAGATCGGGAGATGAATCTTCCTAAAGACGTAATCCTACCTGTTAATCTTTTAACTTCTTTTTTGCTCGTTAGTACATCAGGTATTTCTTCAATAGCTTTAATTTGAATAGGATTTACTTCAATGCCTCTATTTGATACGATAAAACCCAAAAATTTACCTGATTCGATGCCAAAGGCGCATTTTTCTGGATTTAACTTCGTGTTATACCTAAGGAGGATCTCGAAAGTAGTCGAGAGATGTTGGAAATGATCTTCTGCCTTAGTTGATTTTACCAACATGTCATCAATGTACACCTCCATTGTTTTCCCTAGATGTTCCTGGAACATCTTGGTCACTAGACTTTGATATGTGGCTCCAGCATTTTTCAAGCCAAAAGGCATGACTTTGTAACAATAAGTCCCCCTGTTTGTAATAAATGAGGTTTTTTCCTCATCTGAGGGGTCCAATTTTATCTGATTGTAACCATAATATGCATCTAGAAAGCTTAATAATTCATGACCTGTAGTGGCATCAATCATTTGATCTATGGGCGGTAATGGAAATAAGTCTTTTGGGCATGCTTTATTCAGATCCGTATAATCTATGCATACTCTCCATTTACCGTTCTTTTTAGGTACCACTATGGTATTAGCTAACCAATTAGGATATTTTACCTCATGTATTGAACCGATTTTTAAGAGTTTCAGTACCTTTTCATCGATCACTTGATTCTTGAACGATCCCTGCTTTCTTTTCTTTTGCTTGACAGGTACGAAGGATGGGTCTTCATTTAGTTTATGAGTCATCACTTCTGAGGGTATACCTGTCATATCTGAATGGGACCAAGAAAAACAATTTGCATTAACTTTTAAATATTCAATTAACTTACCTCTTCTGGTCGGGCTTATCCTTGCTCCTTTGTGGATTTTATGCTCAGGCTTAAGCTCGAGCAGTGGAACAGCTTCGAGCGCCTCAATCGTTGTCTTGATATTTTCATTCTCTTCTAGTTCTTGAATAACATCAGGTCTGGAATCCATGTTTGTATGTCTTGATGTGACATCCGTGGTGATTTGATTCACCGTGTCTTTATCATTTTCTTTCGTGTCTGTTCGAGTTGCTCCCTCGTCTTTTGATTCCTCCACTATTTCTTTTTTATTGAAATGCATCACTGAGTTGATGTTTCTTGAAGTGTATAATTTCTTTTATTAAATTTAAATTTCCCAAAACTTTTTATTAACTTTAACTTCAACTTCGAATATTATTTTTTCGCTTTCCGTCAAATATTATTGAAACGACCCTTAAAATGAAACAAATATGTATGCAAATTCTTCCTTCCACAACAATAACAATAACAAAAGACTCAATGTTCTCATAAATCGGGTCTAGAGAAGTTAGTGTATATGCAGATCTTACCTCTGTATTATAAAGATAAAGAAATTATTTCTAATAGACCATCGGCTCAAGCAACAACTGAAAAATTCTTCCTTCCACAATTTGGGCCAAATGACATACTTCACGGTATGCATTTTTTGCTGATACAGACAAATATTCGGTACCACGATATTAAATGAGTAAGTGACTGAATCACATGATAGAATCCGTAATAGTCACATCAAGGGACTACAACAAGAAGAATAAGATAACTTATCCATTCTTTTCAATCACTACCAATCGTAACTCACCAATCATGCATTTCTTCCTCTAACCAAACACATCCATCGGTGACCATAGATATTGCTCTAGTACATTTTTGGACTATAAAATTATTTGGATTATGCCGCAATAATTATAAGATACAAAATTGTTATTATTCACTTGTCTCAAAAAGATTGATGGGTCAAAATACAAGAGTCTAAATATGTACATTTTATGTGTTACATTGTTCACATCAATAGACAAAATTGTTTGTTGTTTTATTATACGGTCTTTGAAAAAATATTCTCACTCCATGAGTTATCTTTTTAAAAACGTTTTAGTGTAATTTCTTTATATCGTATTAGACTGCCCTATTTGTTCTTAAGGTCCCGAGCGTAGGGGATTGCTAAAGTGTCTAGAAGGTCTGAATTTTTTTCTTACATCGTCTTAAATAATTTTCATCTTATAAGTTAATTTTTGGACTAAATTATATGATATATATATATATATATATATATATATATATATATATATAAAATAAAACTAATATATTTAATAATTATTCAGCAAGAAAAAGACCAACTCACAATTGGCCCACAGGCTGCTGGAACATGATTTGTCCAATGCATTATAAATAGCACAGCGTAACAGTAGAATGTGAATGTCGTTAGGACCACCTAACAATTGCCACATATTATTTATACTATTTAACTTTTTTCATGTGATTTTGTGCAGTCTTATTTGCTTATGTAGGCTTTCATCTCTCCTCCTTTCCCCCTTTGACTTAGTTATTTTTCTTGATTGCTTTTTTGGTTACAAACAGCACGTATATTGGCATTGTTCATTACACGATTGGGGTGGAGCTAGAGTTTAGCTTATGAGTTCGATCAAATTTACTTAGTACAAATTTTTATATTTATTGTAAGAAATTTATTAAATATACAAAAATTATTAATTTAAGATTTAATAACTTAAATAGACAAGACTTTTGAGTTTCACATCCTGAGTTTGCCTCCATTGACATTGCCTTTCCGATGGACTATAAACTTACTTAAAATTGACGCCCCAATACGGATAGTAATTACAATTAAGAGTATGTTTGGAAAGCCACTGGAAATAAATTTGGGTGTAATTGAGTGTAAAACGGTTGGCATGTTTGTTTGGCCAAGTAATTACTTGGTCGGCAGGAATTGGGTGTAATTGGAGGGGTGTAATTACATTCTCCAATTCTCAAGGGGAGGTGAGAATTGGTGGTAATTACACTGTGTATTACAAGGTTATTAAGTTTCTTTCATTTTTGTTTTTAATTTAGTTTATTTTTTATAACTTTATTTCTTTTATTTTATTTTATTTTTACTTGTTAATTTCTTTTAAAATTTTAAAAAATATTTTTATTTGTACATTATTTATCTTTTATTTATCTACCTTTACTTCTTGTGATTCCATGTAATTGCCTATATTTTATTTTTTTTATTTATTTTACTATTCTATTTTTTTAAACTACACCTCCTAATATTAGAAATAATGAGTCATTAACAAACCTGTCGTATAATTAGTGATGCAATTAAAGTAAAAATTTATTCTTGAATGTGGTTATAAGCTTATTATGTTTCCTAATCTTAAGTTGTAGTGGAACTTACTATTATTATCAGAGGCGTATGTAGTGTCATAGTACCGGGTTCATCTGAACCCATAGTGGGTCTGAACTCATAACTTTAAAAATATAATAGGTTCAATACTAAGAATCGTAAATGCTGAACCCATAAAATTAAAATCCTGAATCGGCCTCTGATTATTATGTTTGAATATGACATATGTTAAACAATTTTTTTTTTTTAAATTTGAAATTGTGTTATATTCATAGTTCAATTTACTTGTTTTGATAGTATTGAGTCGCATTGCATGTTGTTAATTTTTTAGTTAGAATTGATAGATTAGTTTTGTCAAACATTTGTCACTACCCCAAACCACCCGGTCGTGATGGCGGCTATCATGGAACTAGGCCAGCCGACACATATTCAGAACAATTCGACACTTCATAATAAAGGTATTTTAAAATATAACCTCATAACATAAGTTTACATAACAAGTGCGGGAAGCAAAGAAAAGCCCGACATCAGGATGTCACAAGTCACGAGCGTCTACTAAGGACTATCCGAAAACAACTAAGACTATTACAGTCTGGAAAAGAAAACACTAATATAGTCTGAGGAAGATAAGAGGGAGAAGAGCAAGGTTGCAATTGCCATGCAGCTACCTCACCGACTTCGAGTATCCGCGACGGATGGGAGAATCAGTGCTTGCTATCACGTCCAGAAATCTCTGGATCTGCACACAAGGTGCATGGAGTAATGTGAGTACGCCAATTCATTAAGCAATAAATGTAAATAAAGACTAAGCAGTAAGAAACACATAAATCCACGTCATAAAATCACAGTAAGTACAGCATGCCTTCGTAATAGTATATAAGTCAAATCATTTTGCTTAAAACCAAATTTCAGTAAAAATCATTTGAAGATATTTTGCCAACAGTTTCAGAAGAGTTCCAATGAAGTTTAGAGTAAAAGTGACGAAAATCATAAATAGCCTCTCGGGCATAACATCACTCAGAATCAGCCCCTCGGGCAACCTCACAAACACTCGTAATCAGCCCCTCGGGCACATAATGAATCAAGAACACCCCCTCAGGAAAAATCATATCACTCACTCAGGGTACCCGCGCTCACTAGGGGTGTACAGACTCTGGAAGGGCTCCTACAGCCCAAGCGCTATAACAGTCCATCTCGTGGCATAATCAATCAGGCCCTCGGTCTCTCATATATTATAAATCAGTACCACATGTTGCGGCGCACAGCCCGATCCCATGATATCCTCACAACACAGGCCCTCGGCCTCACTCATTCAGAAACCTCTCAATCCACTCGGGCTATTAATAAAACAAGGTGCTCAGCCCAAAATATCATTTTATGCATTAAAACAGAGTAAATAAGACTGAGTTACAAAATCAGTAAAACATAGCCTGACTGAGTACAGATTTTAAATCAAAATAGTGAGGAAATAGTAGTAAAATCCCCTAAGGGTCCAAACAACTTGGCACGAGGCCCAAACATGGCATTCACCTCAAAACATAGTAATACTTTCCAAAACACAAAATATCATATAGTTTCCAGTCAAATATGCAACTTAAAATAGTTGTTACGGGACGGACCAAGTCACAATACCCAATGGTGCACGCCATGCGCTCGCCATCTAGCATGTGCACCACTTTACAATGGTGAAACAGTGTGAAATCCGGGATTTCATACCCTCAGGACAAGATTTACAATCATTACTTACCTCAAACTTGACAAAAATCTACTCTGCGATGCCTTTGCCGCTCGACTCATCCTCAAATCACCCCGAATCTATCCAAAATCAGAATCACAACATCATTACAAGCTAAAGGAACAAATCTCACGCGAAAATTATCAAATTACATCAAAAATCCCGAAATTGGCCAAACCCGACCCCGGACCCACGTTTCGGAATCCGAAAAAAATCACACAACCAGAATCCTTATCCTCTCCCGAGTCCATGCATACCAAATTTATCAAAAACTAACTTCGTTTGACCCCTTAATCACCAAATTCTTACTCTCAAGTTCCAAGCCCTAATTTCCCAATTTTCACCCTTAAATCCCACAAATTTCATGCTTAATTTACTAAAATCATCATAGAGTCGAGTTTTAGGTTCAAAAACATTACCTCAATGTGTTTCCCCTTGAATCCCTCTTCAAAATCCCTCAAAATCTTCAATCCCGACTTTAAAAATGGTGGAAATGGGCAAAATTTCACGAAGGGTCCAATTTATACTTTCTGCCTAGCTAAACCGCATCTGCGGAAATTACTTACCCAGCTCGCTTCGCATCTGCGGTCATCACTTCGCACCTGCGGGGTCGCAGGTGCGCTCACACGTATGCTTCTGCGGAAATCCCCCAGACCTCCAACTCCGCACCTTCGAACCTATATCTCACCTGCGGTCGTCGCACCTGCGGCTCCCCATCCGCAGGTGCGGCCATACCAGAAGAATTAGAGCAACAGCCTTCTGCTGCATTTTTCCAACTTCCAAACTTCCGTTAGCCATCCGAAATAAATCGTGAGCCCCTTGGGGCCTCAACCAACTATACCAACACATCACATACCATCCCACGAACTTAGTCGAACGCTCGGATCACTCAAAATAACATCAAAACACAAAATTAACCCGAAATTCAAGCCTAAGGATTTCTAAACATCCGAAATTCGCCAACGATGCCGAAACCAACTAAACCACGTCCGAATGACCTGAAATTTTGCACACAAATCACAAACGGCACTACGAACCTATTCCAACTTTCGGAATTCCATTCCGACCCCGATATATAATTTTCCACTGCCGACCGAAAATTGCCAAAAATCCAATTTCGCCAATTCAAGCCTAATTCTGCCACAGACCTTCGAATAACATTCTGAACACAATACTAAGTCCTAAATCACCTAACGAAGCTATCTGAACCATAAAACCCCAATTCCGAGATCATTTACCTATAAGTCAACTTTTGGTTGACTTTTCCAACTAATTAACCAACTTAAGAGACTAAGTGTCTCATTTCTCTCCATAATCACTCCAAACCCGAGCCAACCAACCCAACACAACATAAAAGAGTTAAACCATACATAATGAAACAGAAATGGGGAAAACGGGGCTAGAACTCTCGGAACGACCAATCGGGTCGTTACATTCTCCCCCTCTTAAACAAACGTTCGTCCTCGAACGAGTTTAGAACCATACCTGGAGCCTCAAATAGGTGTAGATATCTGCTCTGCATCTCCCGCTCGGTCTCCCAGGTGGCCTCCTCCACCAGTTGCCCTCTCCACTGCACCTTAACTAAATCTATAACATTTGACCTCAACCTTCGGAGTTGCCGACCCAAAATAGCTACTGGCTCCACATCATAAGTCATATCATCCTCTAGCTGAACCGTATTGAAGTCCAAAACATGGGACGGGTCACCAACATACTTCCGAAGCATGGAAACATGAAACACTGGATGCACACTCGACAAGTTGGGTGGCGAAGCAAGTCTATAAGAACCTTCCCTGCCCTCTGAAGCACCTCAAAAGGCCCAATGAACCGGGGTCTCAACTTGCCCCTCTTCCCAAAATGCATAACACCCTTCATGGGCGATACCTTCAGTAGAACCTTCTCCCCAGCCATGAAAGATACATCACGGACCTTCCTGTCCGCATAGCTCTTCTGCCTAGACTGCGTCATGCGAAGCCGCTCCTGAATCAATTTTCACCTTATCTAAAGCATCCTGCACCAAATCCGTACCCAAGAGTCTAGCCTCACCCGGCTCAAACCAACCGATTGGAGATCTACACCTCCTCCCATATAAAGCCTCGTATGGAGCCATCTGAATACTCGACTGATAACTATTATTATATGCAAACTCCGCGAGTGGCATAAACTGGTCCTATGAAACCCTAAAATCAATGACACAAGCACGCAACATGTCCTCCAATATCTGAATAGTGCGCTCGGACTGCCCGTCCGTTTGAGGGTGAAAGGTTGTTCCCAACTCGACCTAAGTAGCCAACTCTCTCTACACGGCCCTCCAAACTGCAATGTGAACTGAATACCTCTATCAGAAATGATGGAAACTGGAACACCATGCAGCCGAATAATCTCCCGGATATAGATCTCAGCTAACTACTCCGAAGAGTAAGTAGTACCAATAGGAATGAAGTGCGCGAACTTGGTCAGCCGATCCACGATACCCCAAATAGCATCGAACTTCCTCGAAGTCCGTGGAAGCCCAACTACAAAGTCCATGGTGATCCGCTCCCACTTCCACTCCGGAATATTCCAGCCTCTGATGCAACCCACCTGGTCTCTGGTGCTCATACTTGACCTGCTGACAGTTGAGACACCGAGCTACAAATCCAAACAATATCCTTCTTCATCCCTCCACCACTGATGTTGTCTCAGATCCTGATACATCTTCGCAGCACCCGGATGGATGGAATACCGCGAGCTGTGGGCCTCCTCAAGAATAAACTCCCGAAGTCCATGTACATTAGGCACGCATATCTGACCCTGCATCATTATCACACTATCATCACCAATAGCTACATCCCTGGCATCATCTCGCCGGACCCTATCCTGAAGAACAAGCAAGTGTCGATCATCATATTGGCGCTCCCTGATACGGTCATAAAGAGAAGACCTGGAGACTACGCAAGCCAATACCCATCTGGGCTCCGATATATCCAATCTCACAAACTGGCCCGCTATGGCCTGAACATCAAGTGCTAAAGGTCTCTCTGCTGCTGGAAGATATGCTAGACTCCCCAAACTCTCTGCTCGGCGACTCAAGGCATCGGCCACTATATTGGACTTACCCGAATGGTATAGAATAATGATATCATAGTCCTTGAGGATATCCAACCATCTCCGCTGATGTAAATTCAGATCCTTCTGCTTAAACAAATGTTGTAGACTACGGTGATCAGTAAAAACCTCACAATGAACCCCATACAAATAATGACGCCAAATCTTCAAGGTGTGAACAATGGATGCTAACTCAAGATCATGCACCGGATAGTTCTTCTCATGGGTCTTCAACTGGCGCGAGGCGTAGGAAATCACCCTACACTCCTGCATCAATACACAGCCAATGCATATCCTCGAGGTGTCATAATACACGGTATAAGAACTTGAAGTTGAAGGCAATACTAACACTGGAGATGTGGTCAAAGCAGCCTTGAGCTTTTGAAAGCTCTCCTTACACTCAGCCGACCACCTGAATGAAGCACCCTTCTGGGTCAATTTGGTCAAGGGAGAAGCAATAGAAGAAAACCCCTCCACAAAACGACAGTAATAGCCGCCAAACCAAGGAAGCTCCTAATCTCTGTAGCTGAAGACGGTCTGGGCCAACTCTGCACCGCCTCTATCTTTTTCGGATCTACCTGAATACCCTCACTGGACACCATGTGCCCCAAGAAAGCTGCTGATCCAAGCCAAAACTCACGCTTGGAGAATTTCGCATAAAGTTTCTCCTCCCTCAATATCTGCAATACAACTCTCAAATGCTGAGCATGCTCCTCTTGGATACAAGAGTACACCAGGATATCATCAATGAACACAATAACGAAGGAATCCAAGTATGGCTAAAATACACTGTTCATCAAATGTATGAATGATGTTGGGGCATTGGTCAGCCCAAAAGACATCACCAAAAACTCATAATGGCCATAACGGGTCCTGAAAACCGTCTTGGGAATATCTAAATCCCGAATCTTCAGCTGATGATACCCTGATCTCAAATCAATCTTAGAGAACACCCTGGCTCCCTGAAGTTGGTCAAACAAATCATCAATACGAGCAAAGGATACTTATTCTTGACTGTAACCTTGTTCGACTGCTTGTAGTCAATACACATTCTCATGGAACCATCCTTCTTCTTCACAAAAAACACTGGTGCACCCCAAGGAAACACACTAGGCCGAATGAACCCATTATCGAGGAGTTCCTAAAGCTGCTCTTTTAATTCCTTCAACTCCGCCGGTGCCATATGATACGGTGGAATAGAAATAGGCTGAGTGCGTGACACCAAATCAATACCAAAATCAATATCCCTATCAGGCGGCATGCCCGGCAGGTTTGCAGGGAACACATCCGGAAAATCACGGACCGCAGGAACAGAATCAATAGTGGGAGTCTCAGCACTGACATCCCTCACAAAAGCCAAATTATATAGACACCCTTTCTCCACCATACGATGTTCCTTTAGGTATGAAATCACCCTACTAGGCACATAATCAATAGAACCTCTCCACTCAACCCTAAAAAATCTCGGCATCGCTAAGGTCACGGTCTTAGCGTGCCAATCTAGAACATCATGACATGGAGATAGCCAATACGTGCCCAATATCACATCGAAGTCAACCATACTGAGTAATAACAAGTCCACTCGGGTCTCCAGACCCCAAATAGACACCACACATGACTGATACAGACGATCCATAACAACAGTATCGCCCACGGGCATAGCCACGTGAACAGCTGTAACTAAAGACTCACGTGGTATATCCAGAAAATGAGCAAAATATGATGAGACATATGAATATGTAGAACCAGGATCAAATAAGACTGAGGCATCTCGGTGAAAAACTGAAACAATACCTGTGATCACGGCATCTGAAGCCATAGTCTCCGGTCTGGCTGGAAGTGCACGGGCCTGACCTCCACCTGATCGACCACCCCCTATAGGGCGACCTCTAGCTGCCTGACCCCCACCTCTAGCTGCCTGGGTAGATGGTGAAGTAACTGGTGCTGAAGTCGATGGCTGACTCCTCTACAGAGACGGGTCCCCATGGCGACGAGGACACTGCCTCCATATATTGCCCCAACTCTCCGCACTCATAACAACCTTCTGGTGCTGGCGATGGGGACTGAAGGGAACCCCTAGCACCGGGATGACTAGTAGAAGAACCTGGCATGGAGGAACCCTGAACTGATGGTGCACGGGATGAGCTCTTGGCTAGATGGGCACTGAATGATGAGCAGCCCGGATGAGGACTGCGGGAACCCTGCCCCGATGATGCCACACTATAAGTTGGGCGAGCTAGCTGAGCATACCTAAATGAGGGCCTCTGCTATGTTGAAACTGGCCTCTGGAGGGAACACTACCAAAGATACCAGATCCCCGAGGCCTCTTGGCCTCCCTCTCATCTCGCTCCTGGCGACGAACTGACTCAATCTCATGGGCAATATCAACAACCTGCTCAAAAGTAGCACCTGATACCCTCACTCTGGTCATAAGAATCTGGAGCTGATATGTGAGGCCATCCACGAACCTCCTCATCCTCTCTCTCTCTCTCTGTAGGAACCAACCAAACAGCATGACGGGATAGCTCCGAAAATCTCATCTCATACCACTTCACATTCATATTATCCTGACGCAACTGCTCGAACTACCTGCGCAGCTCCTCCCTGCAGAACTGTGGCACATACTTCTCCAAAAAGAGAGCGCAGAACTGCTTCCAGGTAAGGGGCACTGCACCAACAGGCCTACACCTCTCATAAGCCTCCCACCAAGTAAAAGAAACTCCTGAAAATTGGAAAGTAGTGAATGAGACCCCACTGGTCTCCAATATACCCGTTGTACGAAGCATCCTCTGACACTTGTCCAAGAAACCCTGGGCATCCTCGCCCTCGGCTCCACTGAAAGTCGGAGGCTGAAGCCTACCAAACCTCTCCAATCTATGCTGCTCGTCATCGGGCATGACTGGAATCACATAATCCTAAACAGGTGCAACCGGCTGAGCTGGAGGTGTCTCCATTGTTTGAAGTCCCTGAATAACTTGACCAGGGGTAGGAGCGGTGGGAGTTTGAGTGCCTCCCCCGGCCTGAGAAGTAGCTGTTGTAGAAAAAACAGTGACCACCTGAGCAAGACCGGTGCACACGGTCAAGATCTGAGCCAAGGTCTCCTGAAGACCCGGAATAACAATAGGCACAGTCGGTGCCTGGGCTAGTCCTGCTGGAACATCTGCGGCTGGGTCCTGATTTGGAATAACGGGTGGGTCTATAGGTACAGCCCTGGCTACTACATGAGCTACACCCCTACCCCTTCCACGGCCTCGACCTCTCACGGGCCTAGCTGGTGGCTGATCGTCCTATCCGATAACGCATGTCCTCACCATCTGTGAGAGAATGAAACAACACACGTTTAGTTACCAGAATCAATAGATTCGCACGACAAGAATTCAAGAATGTGAGATTTTCCTAAGGGTTCTGCAGACTCTCGAAGATAAGTACAGACGTCTCCGTATCGATCCGCAACATTCTACTAAACCTGCCCATGACTCTTGAGACCTATCTAACCTAGCCTCTGATACTAACTTGTCACGACCCCAAACCACCCGGTCGTGATGGCGCCTATCATGGAACTAGGGAAACCGACATATATTCAGAATAATTCGACACTTCATAATAAAGGTGTTTTTAAGCCATTAATTAATAAAACTTCATAACATAAGTTTAAATAACAAGTGCGGGAAGCAAACAAAAGCCCGACATCAGGGTGTCACGAGTCACGAGCGTCTACTAAGGACTATCCGAAAACAATTAAGACTATTACTGTCTAGAAAAGAAAACATTAATATAGTCTGAGGAAGATAAGAGGGAGAAGAGCAATGTTGTGATTGCCATGCAGCTATCTCGCCGACTCCGAGTATTCACGACGGACAGAAGAATCAGCGCTCGCTATCACGTCCAGAAATCCCTAGATCTGCACACAAGATGCAAGGAGTAAAGTGAGTACGCCAACTTAGTAAGCAATAAATGTAAATAAAGACTGAGCAGTAAGAAACACATAAATCCACGTCATGAAATCACAATAAGTACAACATGCCTTCATAACCGTATATAAGTCAAATCCTCTCGCTTAAAACCAAATTTCAGTAAAAATCAGTTAAAGATATTTTTCCAACAGTTTCAGAAGAGTTTCAATGAAGTTTAGAGTAAAAGTGATGAAAATAAAAAATAGCCCCTCCGGCAAAACATGTATCATAAACCGCCCCTCGGGCATAACATCACTCAGAATCAGCCCCTCGGGCAACCTCACATTCACTCGTAATCAGCCCCTCGGGCACATCATGAATCAAGAACAGCCCCTCGGGCAATATCATATCACTCACTTAGGGTACCCGCGCTCATTAGGGGTATATAGACTCCGGATGGGCTCCTACAGTCCAAGCGCTACAACAAGCCATCACGTAGCATAATTAATCAGGCCCTCGGCCTCTCATATATCATAAATCAGTACCACATGCTGCGGCGTGTAGCCCGATCCCATGATATCCTCACAACATAGGCCCTCGACCTCACTCATTCAGAAATCTCTCAAGCCACTCGGGCTATCAATAAAACAGGGTGCTCAGCCCAAAATATCATTTTATGCATCAAAATGGAGTAAATAAGACTAAGTTATGAAATAGGTAAAATATAGCATGACTGAGTACAAATTTTAAATCAAAACAGTGAGGAAATAGTAGTAAAAGCCCCTAAGGGTCCAAACAACTTGGCACGAGGCCCAAATATGGCATTCAGCTGAAAACATAGTAATACTTTCCAAAACACAAAATATCATATAGTTTCCAGTCAAATACGTAACTTAAAATAGTTGTTACGGGACGGACCAAGTCACAATACCCAACGGTGCACGCCACGCGCTCGCCATCTAGCATGTGCGCCACTTTACAATGGTGAAACAGTGTGAAATCCGGGATTTCATACCCTCAGGACAAGATTTACAATCATTACTTACCTCAAACTTGACAAAAATCTACTCTATGATGCCTTTGTCGCTCGACTCATCCTCAAATCACCCCGAATCTATCCAAAATCAGAATCACAGCATCAATACAAGCTAAAGGAACAAATCCCACGCGAAAATTATCAAATTACATCAAAAATCGCGAAATTGGCCAAACCCGACCCCGGACCCACGTCTCGGAATCCGATAAAAATCACACAACCAGAATCCTTATCCTCTCCCGAGTCCATGCATACCAAACTTATCAAAAACTAACTTCGTTTGACCCCCTCAATCACTCAATTCTTACTCTCAAGTTCCAAGCCCTAATTTTCCAATTTTCATCCTTAAATCCCACAAATTTCATTAATCTACTAAAATCATCATAGAATCGAGTTTTAGGTTCAAAAACATTACCTCAATGTGTTTCCCCTTGAATCGCTCTTCAAAATCCCTCAAAAGCTTCAATCCCGACTTCAAAAATAGTGGAAATGGGCAAAATTTCGCGAAGGGTCCAATTTATACTTTCTGCCGAGCTAAACCGCATCTGCGGTCCATTCTTCGCATATGTGACCACCGCATCTGCGTAAATAATCTGCATATGCGGAAATTACTTACCCAGCTCGCTCCGCATCTGCAGTCATCACTTCGCACCTGCGGGCTCGTAGGTGCGCTCACACGTCCGCTTCTGCGGAAATCCCCTAGACTTCCACCTCCGCACCTGCGACCCTATACCGCACCTGTGGTCATCGCACCTGCGGCTCCCCATCCGTAGGTGCGGCCATCCAGAAGAGTTACACCAGCAGCCTTCTGCTACATTTTTCCAACTTTCAAACTTCCGTTAGCCATCCGAAATAAACCTCGAGCCCCTCGGGGCCTCAACCAACTATACCAACACATCATATACAATCCCACGAACTTAGTCGAACTCTCGGATCACTCAAAACAACATCAAAAAACACCAAATTAACCCGAAATTCAAGCCTAAGGATTTCCAAACTTCTGAAATTCGCGAACGATGCCGAAACCAACCAAACCACGTCCGAATGATCTGAAATTTTTCACAGACATCACAAACGGCATTACGAGCCTATTCCATTCCGACCCCGATAACTAATTTTTCACTGCCGATCGAAAATTGCCAAAAACCCAATTTCGTCAATTCAAGCCTAATTCTACCATGGACCTCCGAATAACATTACGAACATACTCATAAGTCCCAAATCACCTAACGAAGCTATCTGAACCATAAAAACCCAGTTCCGAGATTATTTACCTATAACTCAACTTCCGATTGACTTTTTCAACTAATTAACCAACTTAAGAGACTAAGTATCTCATTTCTCTCCACAATCACTCCGAACCCGAGCCAACCAACCCAATAGAATATAAAAGAGCTGAACCACACATAATGAAACAGAAGGGGGAAACAGGGCTAAAACTCTAGGAACGACCGATCGGGTCGTTACAATATTTGAATAATGTTATTACATTATATTTATAAATATTAATTTATTTTATCAAACATGAATTCCACGATGTTCTTACAAAATATATATATATATATATATATATATATATATATATATATATATATATATATATATATATAAATTATTTTTACAATATTAGTTATAAATATATAATTACTAATTAATGTATATTCACAACAAAATATACTTCTTAAATATCAAATATAATATTAGTTGTACTTATCAAAATTTATAATCATATATCTATTATATTAATTTTTAATTTTTGATAATTACTTCATTTAAAATAAATCTAACTGTTTAATTATACTTGTGAAACCAAACAGCAAACTTGTAATTATACTATGACAAATAAACAGGTCGTCGTAATTACACAATTGTGTAATTACTATGCTGTGTAATTACTACCCTAATAATTATATCAATTTCAATGACATGGTGACTTTCCAAACATAACCTAAGAGAAAGGATAAAAACTTCTGAGGAACATTAGGGAAAGATGCTTAAAAGGATGCATCAAAATTAGGCAATGATAATCAGAACAAGAAAATTGATTGTATATAATAAATACTTATATATATGAAGCTGTTTATGATAACTATTAAGGTCAAACAAGTGGTTCATTTTTTTTACTGGTAACCCTGAACGATCCGACCCGAATAAGAACATTGAGGATCCATTTCAGTCAGCAACTGCCCAAGTCATATCATTCTCAAAGATCCAATGACAAACTTCAATCTTCCCCGGTCCCGATCCGAGTGCAATAAAAGCTCCATGATTGGCTCCCCAGGATGACGTGTCCACATGACAGATGGCAACGCCATGATTAATCTTAGCCTTCGAATTCGGATCCAAAATATCCGTTTCGTATACCCGAACTTTAGGAACCGAATGGCAATAGTAAACTAAGTACGGGAACAAACTCTGATGACAAGAAACTGATTTGGTTACTTTCCTACCGTTGATTCCTTTGACTGATCCTATCATAATACTTCCCTTTGACCCCTTTGTATTCTCAGTTGTCCTAACGACAACGTCTCGACCTAACACTGAGGTGGAAAAGTCAATCATGTCCTCAACCGAGTTAACGCACCGTTTGGTCTCGCCAGCGCTCGGCGATCTTTCACACTCCGTCAATACATCGCTCATCATTTTCCCCATCTGAGAATCATCTCCGGCGTGGAACATTGTCTTTAGGTCACTAATTTTTGAGGTAGAAAATGGTAATTTTGAAGCTATCACTCTAGGCAAAAATGATCTTTTTGGCATTTTATCTTGAATATCAGGCATTGGCATAATCGTTCCCGTTTTCAACATTTTTTCTCTGAAAAATTTCCCTGGCTCAATCCATTTGTTTTTCGCATTTTTATCAGACACCAAGGATGATGAAACTGAAACCTGATTAATGGTCTTGTTCTTATAGTCAGCAAATGTGACAAGTGTTTTTCCATACTCTTTAAAAGTCGTGTTCACACCGTAAGTCTTGAATCCAACCGTTTGTGCATCAGTAATACCAGATCCATATTTACTGAATGTATCAGACCCCTCACCAAATGACTGACCATAATTCTCGAAATTAGCTCTGCCAGCATTTGGATCGTCGACGTAGGATGTGAATTTATCATCTCCAACATTAGACTTGTCGCGATAATTAATAAAAGTCTCGAAAGGAGCATTACCATCAACACCATAATTTTTGAAAGTATTTTCGGGTACATTTGCATTAGAGCCGTAGGATTTGAACGTGTTACCCCCGCCATTTCCTGATTCGCCATAGTTCATAAACGTTGAGCCTATAACATTGGAGTTATTAGCATAGCTGGTGAAATCATTAACTGCTCCGTTACTATTTTTTCCGTAGCTTGTGAAAGATTGGTCCCCAGAATTTGTATCTTTTGTATAGCTCGTAAAAGACTGCTTTCTTCCCGCTACCTCAGTCGAGTAGGTGGTGAACCGTAGATTAGGGACGTTGACATTGGGGGCATACTTCTTGAACTCACCAACTCCACCAGCAGATAGGCCTGCTAAAACGGATGCAATAACTTTTACACGGAGAGTATAACCGTCAAATGCAATAACTATTAAATTTTGAATCAATCATACCATCAGCGAAGTTAAAAAGACCAAAATATCCGCACATTTTTACCCTTCTTTTAAGTATTAGTCTTATGTTATTTTTGTACCAAAAGGTAAAGACATCTCATAATAAATTGAACTTCTAATTTTCTAATACACTTTACATGAAAACATAAAATACAATGTAACATATAAATATTTTTTCAAACTTGCAAAACTTTTTTGTAGTCCAAATTAAATTCATCTAACATCCAGTTGAAACTCTTTTATCATTTTATTTCATAGTCTTGCCCATTAGTCTTAATTGGATAACTACTTAATGTATCTGGTCTATTAAAATTATTTGGTACTTTTTGTATTCTCATTAAATTCATAGAATCTTTGCTTTGAAAACATTCCAGATAAAAATACTATTTATGATATTATATAGACATATTATTCTATAAACAAACTAAAATATAGTAGTAATATTTACTGGCTAGCGCTCCTTCAATTATAAGGAAGACAAAGCCTGCCATTATTTTCGTCAGTGGTAATATAACAAACTAACTTTACAATTTTGGTTTACCTTATGAGCTTAATAAATTACTTACCGATATGGATGACAAATTTAATAAGTTCTTGGATGTGGTGGTGCCTTTGGACAGTCGTTGGTGTTGCAACAAGTTAAAGGAGGCGTTTGTGCCGATGAGAGTTTAAAGACGTCTACCATAAAAATCAGAGAGCCTACGGAGCTAAACACTTTTTTCTTTTGTTGAGATAAATTTTTTTCCGTTATGATTTCTTTAGATTTTATTCGAAGTATATCGAGAACTTATACTTCTTTCTTTAATTTTTGTCACTCAAAAATATTTTTTAATAATATTGATATATTTTTTTCTTAATCTCATATTCATTGATATGGGTACACGTGCAACGTGCGTGCCCAGAGAATAATCAATTTTTAAAGTGATGAAATGGGTTCAGAAATGAGACTTTAGAAAGTAAATAAATTGTAGACGGTAAAAATCAAGGATACCCGATTTCTCTGGCTCGAGGGTATGCCTCGAGAGTGAGCCAATATCGAAGCAAGTTCGGGCTCGAAGGACATGAAGACTGAGGGATTGAGGTTAGGCTAAATCGACACCGCAGTAACAGAATCACGAGATATTCGCAATCGACCAAAAATTTCGGCGAGAATCTCGGAACTGGCAGAACCATTAACGGTTATTGATATCAATCATGTTTTTTACTTCCGAAATTAGAATCATACCTTATTTAGGATTCCTCTACTATATAAAGAGGAACCCTGATTACTTGTACGTAGCATTATCATCATACGCGAGTCATCACTTACGCTACTACAGAGAAATACAAACACTCTGTTCTTTTACTTACTCTTAATTCTTTGCTGTTCTTACTGTCCATTTTGTTCATATTGTTGTGTTATTCTTGTTGTTTTTACTGTTCTTGGCACTTGATCACGAGCTAATCCATATCGGGCCGATAACTTTCAATTACACCGATTTGATACATTTTAATTGTTTAATTCCTTTATTTATTTAGTCATTTATCAATTGACATTGAATTAGATCACATATTCTTATAACTGCATTACAAATGTAATTATTACTCGTATTTCGACGTAGGCATAAATATTTTGAGTCTGCTTCTAAGCACAACATGAGCCAAGGGAGGTGCTAGGTGGGAAGTAAGGGGATTAATTGAGTCCCATTCGCGGGAAATAAAATTGCATTAAATGAGTTTAACTTTGTCAAAAGAATTATACACTATAAGATTGGCCAAAAAATATCAACATAACTTTCCATAAAATGTAGAATTTGTAATTTTGAAAATAATATACGTTACCTATTAAATAAGTAAAAAGTGACCTAATACTGTAAAATTCTGTACACCGTGGATAAAACTCTGCACAAATAAGACTAAAATATTGCTTCTTTTGAATATATTAATTTGTTAGAACCGCCTCGACATAAGGAATGATTCTAGTTCTAGTCTAAGTATGAACATGTTAAAATTTCAGGTTTAGCATTCTTTCGTTTGTTTAATAAAACTGTTAACTCCGACTGACCTGTGCCATAAGTGTTGAAGCTTTGATCAACCACATTCCCGTTTGGTGCGTAAGTGGAAAACTTGTCATCATGGCCAGCACCACCACGGCTGTATTGACGGAATGAATTAACGGGGAGGTTGTCATTTTCGGCATATTTCTTGAAGCTGTCGAAACCGCGTGGCAATTTGGATCCATAGTTGGTGAAATTCTTGCTCGTGTAGGAAGAAAATTGCACATCTTGGCCATGTTTCTCTAGACTTGATGATATGTCAGGGAAACAGAGAAGATTAGCAGAGGAGCAAAAGGAGGAAATCTCCTTTGAAAGAGAGTCTTGAACCCCTGCTAACTTTGAGTATGTTGCAAATTGTGCAGCATTTAGTGGTGACGCCTTATTGAGAAGAAACCAAGGTTTTGGTAATTGGTTTGAAATTTGCTTCTTCCAGTAACGGATCAAATAAGCTTTTGGTGTGAAAGGGTTTATAGAATCGCCAGAATTATCTCTGTTTCCGGCAACAATTACCTGCATCTGCATGGACACGACATATACAGAAGAAATAAGAAAGTGTTATAAAGAAATTAATCTACTTTGGGAAAGTGAAAAAGACAAAAGATTAATTAATATGGTAACTTACCCTGAAGAGGAGGAAAATGCAGAAAAGCAGAGTGTTAGTGTGCATTTTTTAGTAAGGAAAAAAGTGAGAATATTGGGTTTGTTGGTCCTAAAAAATAGATACTATATAGTGCAAGAAAATAGTGGATATGATAGTAATGATGATAAAGAAGGAGCTGATGGAGGTTGACCTTGTGTGCGATACAGCTAATAGAATGCTCTGCTACTCACACGCTTTGAGTTCACTAGATTTTTTGACAATCAAAGAGCTTTATAGTAGGAGTACTGTACTGAATTTGTTTCACGCGTCTTTTTTGGTTAGTCAGTGACCCAAAATTAAACAACTTTATAGCAGGAGCGATGTACTGCTTTGAATTTCAATGGCTCTTTCTTTTTATACTTTAACTTACACT
Organism: Nicotiana paniculata; assembly: GCA_005239505.1. Classification (NCBI taxonomy): domain Eukaryota; kingdom Viridiplantae; phylum Streptophyta; class Magnoliopsida; order Solanales; family Solanaceae; genus Nicotiana; species Nicotiana paniculata. The sequence continues at coordinate 8,382 of ML342276.1, read as the reverse complement.
CATCCCATTCTACTTTATGTGTTAAAGTTTTAATTAATACAAAATTTAAATAAAAATGAACACTTCTGAAATTGTTAATTAATTAGTTATTAGATATTTACGTGGTTATAAAAGCTTTTCAATAAATATTAAATATTTAAGTTAAATCGTTAATTTAATAAGTTATCATTCTTTTTTAAATAGACTAAAAATAAATTATTGTCATATAAATTGAAATACAAGAGTATATATTTTAAGCAAACACATAAAAATAAACTCTATAGAAAATAACATAAGTTATCTACTTTACGAGAAAAACTTTTGTATATATCTTTATTTAAATTTTATTTTTCTAACTTTGTTGTTACTTAAGTAATTTCTTAATAACCAATTTCTCTTAGTAATTCTTTTACAATTGACACTATAGTCATCAATAACATGGCTATATAGTTTTTTCAATTATTATAAAGATCTTTTACTTTTTATATTAAAATATTATATATTGTTGGAGAAAAATTAACGTTAGAACCTATTTTTAATGAAAAAATGAGGCGTCAAAAAATGGGGCCTAAGCCTTTGCTTTACTGGCTTAGCCGCTTACATCTTCAGCCCGTACAAATATGTTTTTTTTTACTTTTAGCCCCACTAGAAACTATTTATATTTGGTAGGTGAAATAATGTATAAAATTTGTATAATTTTTGTATATAACATACAAAAAAAAAATATATATATAAATTATATGTTTTTTCGGCTATTATTTGAGAGCGGCTATACAATATCATTTTCCCTATAAAAAATATAGTTACATTATTTAAACTCTTTTACTGCATAGATGGGCATCCTCACTCGATTGTGATTATGTGGAAAAGGCACTAGATTTGCTTTTTTCTCGCTCTCATGGCTGATGGAAATAGATTGGCTATCAGAGATATTTGTGTTATTTCATCTGTACTGGTTTATATAAGAATGCGTGAGTTATATCGAATACTCAATAAATTATAGACGACATCAAATCTTCCGTATTATTATGGCTAATTTTTATCTCTATTTGATGAGTCGGTTTCACAGTCAAAAATATTTATATTATTATGCGTACGAGCAAATTAAGCGCACCTTCATATACTTTCGTTACTTTTTAGGAGTCATCCGCCCAAATAAGTTACCCACCTCGCAGTGTTTTTACTTTCAGGTACTAGATTTGTTTTTAATTTAATTACTTTACTTCACATACAATCAGTATTAATTACTACTCTTTGTTAAGTTGAGCTTGAAGCACTTCTTCCAAGTGTTATGTGCGATTTATATCCTTCCTGCTCTATGAGAAGAGGGGTCTTTACTCTTGTTTGATTTCATCTAATAGGAGATGATTTTGGTTAGTACAAATTCTGCTGTCTTAATCGGGAAAGAGAGGCATTATTTATTGCTGTGCGTTTCTGATGTGGAGGATTGAATTCAGCAACTATATATAATGTTGTATACACTACTTGACCACTTAAGTTTGGGATATTCAAGTTTCCTTTTTTTTTGACTCTACACCTTTGGCTTTCTAAATTAGGTGTTAGCAGCGACATTCTTTGTTTATATATCGCAGCCTATCTTTTGTTTGCTTTCTGATCAGTACAGAGTTATACTTGTTTGACTAAAAAATATAAATTTTTTGTTAAATTAATTAATTTTATGTAATAAGTGGTTAAACCTAATTAATGATAATAACTTTAGATTTATAACCGATTTATATGAATAATGTAGAGCACCATTGAAAGAAGGTTAAATGCAATGTGCATTTAATGTTTCAAGATCAATAATGAAAGGGGAATATCAAGCAATAAATAACAATAAATTGTATTAAAGTAAATAAGGAGGATGATTCACCTATTATTGAATAAGGTGGATGATTTCCTTCTAACAATGATGAACGATAGAAAAATACTAAAATAGTGGGATCTTTCTCGGATCAAATGGAAAAAGTGTGAAATAATAGACAATCGAATCTCTTTAGAAAAAGAAGAGCTAAAAATATCTGAAACTTCCGCTATGTATTAGAAATGGGGAAGAAAGTAGTTCTCTTCAATTGGAGAAAAAAAAATTCCTCTCCGTGATCGAAAACGAAGACATCAGAGTATTGTGTGCAAGAATCACCAAAGGAAATTATATTGTGTTTTCTCTCAAAATTCACCATGCAATCACCAAAGGCCTCTACTTTGATTCCTCTCAGACCACCGGACTCTACCAACATCAACCCATTCCCCACCCCCAATCCACCCCATCCAGGAACAAACTTAAAAGAAAAACTACTAGAAGGAATCCATAATGGCCAAATTAATATGGTCATAGATGATGTGATACATCCACAAGAATAGTTTCCAACAGTGGACAATGATCCAGGACTCAAGAATGATGGTGAATGGTGAACATCTAATTCACCTCTCATCAGATGAACTACAAAGAATCTATGACCCTTGGAGGTACTTTACAATTATCAAACTTCAAGGCATTAGAATACAACATCAACTCCTCAAAAGTAAAATCCAAGACCAATGGAAATTAAAAGAAAATTTCCATTGATCGACCTTGGGTCAGATTATTATATCACAAAATTCAATATGGAGGCAAGCATGCTCAAGGTTCTTCACAATGGCCCTTGGTTCTTGTACATTTCCTATCTGTCCAAAAAATGGGTGCCAATTTTATTGCTTCAAAAGCAAAATTAACCAAAGCTACCATTTGGATAAGATTACCACAATTACCAACAGAATTTTACGATGTTCAAATATTGGAAAAAGTTGGTAACAAAATTGGTAAACTTTTGAAAATTGATGCATGCACATCATCTACTCTTAGGGGGAGGTATGCTAGGTTGTGTATTGAACTCCCTTTGGAAATCCCGGTGGCATCCTCCATTTTCTTTGGCCATCACAAACAAAAATCTTATATGAGGTGGACAAGTTATTATGCAAAAATTGCGGCAGGCTAGGGTATTCAATTGCCACATGCAAATACACTAAATCAACATATCCTTTGGCCAATCCGGATGATGACTGATGACAAACCCAATAGCTAATCAAAGAAGATGGAAGACATTACAAACACTGACTCCCAACTGCCCAAGGAAGATATATGGCAAACCGTAGTGTTCCCCAAAAAGAAGAGATTCAACCAAAAGCTCAAGGAGCCAATTCCCAACACTGGTAAGGTAACTGCCCCAATGGAGATCAATGCAGGTATTTCTAAATCCATCCCTGATATTAAACATTTTGTTGGGCAAAATTCCATTGATAAATTAAGCTTAAACCATACCGGAAGCCAAAAAAATTACTCTACTATTACTTCTCATAAAAATAACTTTCTTAATAAAAAATCATTTTCACCCTTGGTGTCTCCGCCGAATCCCAATGTGATTATTAAAAATAATCCAAAAAAAGGACACTAATGCCATGCAAATTGACGTGGCTACGCCTCACTACCTCACTGACCATTTGGCAAATAAAACTAACGGCCAATCAGATGTCATGCATGCTAATAATGCCACTATACCTCCAAATGATAACCTAATAGAGGCTAATGATAACTTTACCACCCATCCTAATACCGATCAAGGCTCTAACTTTATTAATTCACTCCACAAATCAGACCACTCTCTCTGCATGGCTAATACTAATCAATTACTACAAAATGAACAAGTGGAAACACACTGCCTTGCAAATGGCCAAATGTCCATAGACATTACTCACGAAAAAGATACACAATCTACCCTAAATCTTCCTAACTCCACTGCTACAAATAACTTCAATATCCAACCTAAAGATTCAATCATCAACAACTCTACTTCGACTCTATCAAACCTAGATACTCCCTCTTCCACCCTCAATATAACATCTCCCATTACCTCAAAACATGCCGAGAATTCCAACAACCCAAAGAAGAAGGTACAACCTTGTGCAAATCTTGAGTCACCAAAGAGCTCTAAACATGTCAAACCCTCCTCTTCCACAAAATTCGGCTCAAGGAAACAACCAATTATTCTTCATTCAACCTCCCCTCCCCCAGGACCATCAACCACTATCCTGGGTAGAATAAGCTCTCCTGGGCCACACCATAACGTTCAGCTTGGTTCTCAATGGTCAAGAGACGATCATAATCCTCCAAAACTCACACTTTCTAGCACAACTTGGGTCAGAAGGAATGAACATGGCCATGGACAACTATCTAAATCATGTATGGATGAACAACATCCTACATCCTCTAGCCCCCTCAATGACTTTGAACCATGTTCAAGAAATGAGGAGCCAATGAAATCTCCCAAGTCACTTCAACCCAATTCAATCTCAACAAATTCCAGTGAACCTACCCCTTTTCCCTCCGGGGGAGATAACCAGCTCGAATCCAATTTTTATTCCTTGGTCAGTCCCCAACGAGTCAGTGACCAATCCCAACATACATGCAACCCCCCTCCCCTCAACAACCCCATCTCACCCTCTAAATCCTGCTGCTCTACCACAAAACCCTCCAATCATCCACCAAGCCCCAGCACCTCCCAATGCACAAGAACCAGAAGACAACCCCATGGAGGAGGAGGGAGAAATAAACCTACTAGGGTACGGTCCAGTCCTAGAATTTCAAGGCTTAACGAAGTAAAGGTATACTTGTTCAGGGACCAAAGGGAGAAGAGATATGTCCAGAGCTGCCCCCCAACCCTGTCCAAATTCACAATGGATGTGAGACCTCCACAAGATCCAACAGTACGGAATAATGCCATGATCCTAGTCCCATCGATGAGGAGGAACCCAATGTCACATGCCCAGAGGGACAATGGGCCAACAAACAATCTAGCATCAATGTTTAGGCCAACAAATGTACTCATATGGAACATACGTGGTGGAAACAATGATAATTTTAGAGTTAATTTTCAGGAAATGCTAGATACTCATTGTCCTAGCATGGTTACTTTGCTTGAAACTAGAATGGAGAATCATATGTCACTCCTTAGTGATTTTAATTTTCTTAAATGATCGAAATTCCAAGCGATGGGCAGTCAGGTGGTATTGTTCTTCTATGGGATGCTAGCTTGGTAAAGGTGCATGATTTTGTTAGAAACAACCAAGAGATCCATGCTACTATTGAGGTACTCCCTAATCATACTACTTGGTTATTTTCTTCCATCTATGCTAGTACAAAACTTTCTAAACGCTGTAANGGGGGGGGGGGGACTTCAATGACATCCTTAGCTCAAATGATAAATTTGGGGTCAACCCTCTTAACCGTAATCATAGTAACTCTATTTGGAATAGTGTAAACCGTTGTAATGTAATTCACTTACGTTATAAGGGATGTAAATATACTTGGTCTAACAATAGAAAAAATTCTAAGGGTCTAATTATGGAACGACTTAACAGGATTTTTGTAAATGAAAAATGGATTTCCTTATTCCCTAAGGTAGTGGTTACCCACTTACCTAAGACCCATTCGAACCATAACCCTTTTTTAATTAACCTTAGACCTAGAAATATAAATCACATTGAGAAGCCCTTTCATCTAGAAACTATTTGGTGTAGGCACCCGGACTTTATTAATATTGTGAAAAAATCTTGGATAAATTCTGATTTTATAGGTGCCCATAAAATTTTTAAAGACTTGGTTATCCAGTGGAAAAATAATACATTTGGAGATATTTTCAAAAGGAAGAAAAAAATCCTAGCTAGGCTAAACGGTATTCAATGCTCTCCCCATTACCAACACAATGATTTTCTTCAAAAGCTCGAATCCAATCTCCAACTAGAATATAACAATATCCTCCACATGGAACATGACTTTTGGAGACTGAGATCTAGAATCAACTGGATTAACGAAGGTGATGCCAATACTAAATATTACCATATCATAGCCTCTAATAGAAAGCGCTGAGATACCATTACTCATTTCATAAAGGATAATGGTAGTTGGATTTCTGACCCCAACAAAATATTAGATCACACGCTATCCTTTTTTATGAAAGCATTCTCCACAACTAATCAATACTCTCTTAACCCTAATACGAATAACACTCCCTTCAGTGGTAGCACTATCAATATCAATAGCCTTGATAACCCTCTCACCAATTTAGAAATATCTAAAGTACTTTTCTCTTTCAAACCCTATAAGGCACCTGGACCTGATGGAATCCACCCATTTTTCTACCAGAAATACTGGCACATAGTGGGAAATTCTTTTTCAGACTTTCGTTATAATACTTTTAATACCCAAAAACTACCCCGAAAAACTAATGAAACACCCATCTGTCTCATCCCAAAATTCCAAAACGCAAACAATCTCAAGAATTTTAGACCAATTGGTCTTTGTAACACGGCGTACAAAGTTATTACAAAAATCATTGCAAATAGGCTAAAGCCATTCCTTCCATATCTCATTATCCCCATGCAATCTAGTTTTATCAAAAATAGAAAATCTAGCGATAATGCTATCATAATTCAAGAGATTATGCATAACCTAAATCGTTCTAAAAAAAAGAAGTTCGACATGATCATTAAGCTTGACCTTGAAAATGCATTTGACAGGTTGGAGTGGTCATTTATTCACAAAACTCTAAGATTTTTTAACTTCCCTCCAAAAATAACTAATCTCATCATGCACTGTATAACCACTAGCTCTATGGCTATACTAGTGAATGGAGCAAAAACAAATACTTTTCAACCAAGTAGAGGCATCCGTCAAGGAGACCCTCTCTCCCCCTATATCTTTATTCTATGTATTAAGATCTTATCCCGACTCATCAATCATCAAGTTGATATTCTCAATTGGGACGCGATCAACATTAGCCATAAAGGGCCCTCCTTTTCTCATGTCTTCTTTGCGGATGACATAATACTGATGAGGAAAGATAATAAAAAGACCATCCTTTGTATCAAACACTTCATGGACCTTTTTACCTTAGAGTCAGGCTTGGCTATCAACAAGACCAAATCTAGGATTATCATCCCCAAGTATTGCCCTAAGAATCAAAGCACCCAACTATCTTCTTTCTTTGGTATAAAAACAACCCAAGAATTTGTTCCTATACTAAATCATAAGCCCAAGGCAAAGGATTTCTAGTTCATAATAGATAATCTCCACTCTAAATTGTCTCACTGGAAATGCCCTTTCATCAATATGGCAGGTAGAGCCACTCTGGCCTCTAGTACGCTAAGTGCCATCCCCTCCTACTCCATGCTATATACACTTATCCCCACTAAAACCATCAAAACCATCGACAAAATCCAAAGAGATTTTCTAGGGGGCACCTCTACAACCACTAGAAAGCTTCATCTCATTAATTGGGAAACCATCACTAGAGAAGAAAAGGATGGTGGATTAGGTCTTAAGCAAGCCAAGTCTAAAAACATGGTTATCCTAGCTAGTCTTGTATGGAGACTGCTTCATAACCCTAGTGCCCCATGGTGCCATCTCATCAGGGAAAAATATGCCAAGTCCAATTCCTCTATCAATACCTCCTTCATTTGGCAAGGAATCACCAAGGGTTGGGAAGTTTGCCATAAAGGTTTAATATGGCACCCCTCTAAAAATACCAAATTAAATATCTGGTATCACCAATGGATCTACAACTCAAACACTCTTAGATCCTCTATAACAGGCCCCCTATCGAAAAAAGATAAAAACCTTACCGTTTCCAATATTATTAATAATAACAAATGGGACCTAGATACAATCTCTTTCACTCTGCCTATAGAAATTATCAAAAATATCGAGGCCACACCTATACCTCCTAATGGATCCAAAGTGGACAGTATGAGTTGGAAACTCAATTCCAATGGCATTTTCTCGACTAAATCTTGCTACACACTGTTGGATAATCATAACTCTACTCCTAAAAACTTCAACTGGATTTGGCACCTCCATTGACTAATAAATTCAAATTCCTCCTTTGGAAATGCATGCATAATCGTCTGCCGTGTAGATCATACTTCGCTCATTTAGGCATGAACATAGACGAAACATGCACATGCTGTAGACGGGACATTGAAAATATTTACCACATTTTCATTACATTTCCTATAGCTTGCCAATTCTGGTTTAATCTTAGTATAAAACACCATGATTTGCTAGATAAAATAATTGGCTTGAAGAATTGAAGGACATTTTCGTGAAACAAAATACAAATAGCTTTAACTGGGAAATCCTATTCCCCTATGCTAATTGGAATCTTTGGACTAACAGATGTGAACAACAAATTTTTGACCACACCCAAATTCTATTCTATTTTTTGTGTAAATATATTTTTTTAGGTCTAATCTTAATAATTATAATTTTTATCTTACTCTTAATAGGTTTTATTTAAGAAAATTAAAAACTACAAAAAATATTCACAATCTTAGAATATAAGATTTGTTCCTATGTTTAAATAGAAGAAA